>CM021697.1:199473700-199503070 GCA_011074415.1 Stictonetta naevosa | reverse complement strand
GGCGTGTCGGGGCGGGGCCGCGCCGGGGCCTGCAGCCGTGGGGCCGCCGCAGCGCCGTGAGCGGGGACGGGGCGGCGGGGGTCGGGCAGCGCCGTGGGGTGGGGGCGCGCGTGGGGGGGCCCGCTCGGCGCGGGGAGTGCGGGGCCTCGGGGCGGGGGGGAAGCCTCGCCGTGGGGTGGGGGCAGCGCAGCGGGTGCGTGCCTGCCGCCCTGCGTGGGGTTGGGCACCCGTGGGGCGGGAGGGGGCGCGGCACTGTCCTTGGTGGGGCGCGAAGGCACCGGGCGTGGGTCCGGGCCCCAGTCCGGGAGGGGCTGGGAGGGGGCGGGCCGCGGGGCTCCGTGGGGCGGGCGGGTGGGTGTCCTGCGTGGGGGGCAGCATTCCGTGGAGAGGGGAGCCTGTTGCCGCCTCCCGGCACCCCGCTGTGGGTCTCGGCCGTGAGGCGCTGCGCCTGGGGTGGGAGTGGGGGGGCCGGCGGCCCTGCTCGCCCTTGCCTGCCCCATGGCGTGTGGGGTGAGGGCTGCGGCTGCCCCCGAGCCCTGCGGGGTGAGTGTATGCTGCATGCCAAGCCCAAGGGGCTGGTGTGGGGCTGGGGGTGGCATGGGGCTGCCGACCCCCTGACCACCCCCACCTCCAGGCTGAGCGCCGTGGGGCTGCAGGAACGCCACCATGGCGAAGCGGGAGGCCAGCGCCAGCCCGGTGGTGCGGCAGATTGACAAACAGTTCCTGGTGTGCAGCATCTGCCTCGATCGCTACCGCAACCCCAAGGTGCTGCCTTGCCTGCACACCTTTTGCGAGAGGTGAGGCCCTGCCCCATGGTGCCCCGTCAACACCCCACCGCGGCGTTGCATTCCCCACTGCAGTCGTGCTGTGTCCCCGCTGTGCCCCACTGCACCCACATGGTGCTGTGCCGCATGCCATGGTGTCCCTGCTGCATCCCCGTTGTGCCCCACTGCATCGCTGCTGTGTCTTGGTGCAGCCTCACTGCATCCCTGCTGTGCCCTGCTGACCCCGAACCGCACCCCTGCTGCATCCCCACTGCACCCCCCCTTATCCCCATTGTGCGCCACTGTGTCCCTGCTGCACCTTGTTGCGCACCCATTTCACCCACACTGCATCCCTACTGCATCCCCTCTGTCCTGCTGCCCCCAAACCTCACCCCCACAGCATCCCTGTTGTGCCCCACTGCATCCCTCCTGTACCTTGCTGCGTGTCCCTCACAGCATGCCCTCTGCTACCCGCTGTGCCCTGATGCTTCCCCCATGTGCCACACTGCATTACCCACGGCACTCAACGTGTGCTGCGCTGCATCTCCTGAAGCACTTTCCCTCCCAAACCTCCTGCCAGAGCTGAACCGGGGTCCCGCTGCACCCCCAGTGCCTGCACTGGATGTCCAGACACCTGATGGGCCCCGTGCATCCCAATGCTCCCCACTGCAGCACCCCCGCCTACTGCCAGGGCCCCACTGCATCCCTGCTGTGTCCCCACTGCATCCAGCTGTGTCTCTGCTGCACCCCGAGCCCCACCGCACCCCTTTGCTGTACCCCATACATCTGTACTGGCTGCTTCCCTCACTGCACCTCCTGCAGGTTGGCTTGGTCACTGCGCCCCATAGTGTTCATGCTGCATACCTGCAGCGCCCTCGCTGCACCCGAGCTGTGCCCAACTGCATCCCCCAGCATCCCCCTCCCGCAGCTCCTGCAGGAGCTGAGCTGGGGCTGCTCTGTCCCGCTGCATCCCTGCTGAGCCCACGCTGCACCTCGCTGCATCCCTGCTGCCACCAAGATGCACTGCACTACATTCCCACTGCCCCCTGCCGCATCCATTCTGCCTTCAGGCTGCATTCCCACCATGCCCTGATGGCATCTCCACTGTGCTTCACTGCACTGCCCACTGCATCCCTGAAGTGCACTGCTGCCTCCAGGCTGTGCAGCACCACCCCCTCCTGCACCCTCACTGCTCTGCACTGCAGCACCCCATGCACTGCCCAGACCCCAAGCCCCCAGGATGCCTGCCCCCCATCTGCCAGAGAGGAGCAGAGCCCCACTGTGCCCCCTGCACATCTTGATTGCAAGATGGGGTGAAAGCCCCCCCACCCAGGGGCAAGGGCCACACTGCCCCCACAGCCCTCACCCTGTGGGCAGTGGGGCTGTTTCTGCCCCACAGTGCAGGGTCTGGCTGGGGGGGGCTGCGGCGTGGCCAGGGACTCTGTACTGATGTCTGCTCTCTCTGTGACTCCCAGGCCCCTGCCAGCACCTGACGCTTCCCTGTTCCTGCCCACATGGTCCTGTCCCATCCTGTCTCTGTCTGTGGGTCCGGCCCCATGTCGGGGTCCAGTGGCCAGCTCTCCCTTGGCACTGCAGCACTGTGCCCCCCTCAACCCCAGTTGTCCGGCTGTCTGTCTAATACCCCAGCCCTCTCCCATGCTACTTCCCCATGCACCCTGATGCACCGTCACATAGCCTGTGTCCATCCTTCTGCCCCACGTCTGTCTGTTCCCCCAGCCCCTTCCTTTGCCCCTGTTCTGTGCACCCTGAGGCACTGCGGTGCAGCCCCCTATCTGTCTGTCCTACTGTCTGTCTGCCCTCCCAGTCCCTTCCTCTGTTCTTGCCTTATGCTCCCCAGTGCATGCTGGCACAGCCCCCATCCATCCGTCTGTCCCCAGCCCCATCCCTGGCTCCTGCCCTGTGTGCCTCCGTGTACCGTGGCACAATCCCATGTCCGTCCACCTGTCTCCCCAGCCGCTGTCTGTCTGCCCAGCCCCATCCCACTGCCCCACACACTGCCCTGTGCCCGTGTGGCGGTGGCCCTGATCCTCTCGTTGTCCCTGTTCTGCCCCAGGTGTCTCCAGAACTATATTCCACCCCAGAGCCTGACCCTCTCCTGCCCCGTCTGCCGCCAGACCTCCATCCTGCCCGAGCGGGGCGTCGCGGCCCTGCAGAACAACTTCTTCATCACCAACCTGATGGAGGTGCTGCAGCGTGACCCTGACAGCCATGGCCCCCATCCCGGCCAGGGGATGGACCCCGTCAGCGCCGTCACCGGCCAGCCCCTCTCCTGCCCCAACCACGAGGGCAAGGTGGGTCGCGGGGTGGGGGGGCAGGGGGTGCCGGCAAGGGGGGGCCCTGAGTGCTGGTGCCGCAGGTGATGGAGTTTTACTGCGAGTCCTGCGAGACAGCCATGTGCCACGAGTGCACGGAAGGGGAGCACCGGGAGCATGTCACAGTGCCGCTACGCGACGTGGTGGAGCAGCACAAGGCGGCCCTGCAGCAGCAGCTGGAGGCCATTAGGGGCAGGTAGGGGGATACTGGGAGGGGGGTGCACGGTGGGGGGAGTGTGGTCCCGGGGTCCCCGGCTGCGTACCTGTGCCCAGCCCTGGCTCTGCAGGCTCCCGCAGCTGGCAGCCGCCATTGGGCTGGTGTCAGAAATAAGCCAGCAGCTGGTGGAGCGCAAGAATGAGGCAGTGTCTGAGATCGGCAGCACCTTCGAGGAGCTGGAGAAGGCTCTGCAGCAGCGTAAGGGCTTGCTGGTGCGCGACCTGGAGGCCATCTGCGGGGCCAAGCAGAAGGTAACGCTGCCCGCCCCTGCTGTGCTGCCCCCAAGCTGCCACTGTCATGGCACAGCACTTGCAGGGACGTGGCTGCCGGTGACCCTGCTGTGTCCCCAGGTGCTGCAGGCACAGCTGGACGCGCTGCGTCAGGGCCAGGAGAACATCCTCAGCAGCTGCGCATTCACTGAGCAGGCACTGCACCACGGCACGGCGCCCGAGGTGCTGCTGGTGAAGAAACAGATGAGTGAGCGGCTGAGCGAGCTGGCCAGCCAGGAGTTCCCTGAGCACCCGCACGAGAACGACCAGCTTGACTATGTGGTGGAGACCGACGGCGTCCGCAAGTCCATCCTCAACCTGGGCGTGCTCATCACCACCAGTGCCACGGCGCACAAGACAGTGGCCACCGGCGAGGGGCTGCGGCACGCAGTGGTGGGACAGCCCGCCTCACTCAGCGTCACCACCAAGGACAAGGACGGGGAGCTGGTGCGCAGCGGCAGTGCCAGCCTGCGCTTCCAGGTGGCAGGGCCGGACGGCAGCGTGGCTGAGAGCGAGGTGCTGGACAACAAGAACGGCACCTATGAGCTGCTGTACACGCCGCGTGCTGAGGGCGACTTCATGCTCTCCATCCTGCTCTATGGGCAGCCCATCCGCGGCAGCCCCTTCCGTGTCCGCGCCGTCAAGGCCTGCGACGTGCCCCCCTCCCCAGACGACGTCAAGCGCCGCGTGAAGTCTCCCAGCAGCGGACACATCCGGCAGAAGGCTGTCCGGCGTCCCTCCAGCATGTACAGCAGTGGCAAGAAGAAGGAGAACCCCATCGAGGACGAGCTTATCTTCCGTGTCGGTGAGCAGTGGTGGTGGTGGGGCTGCGGGAGGCGCGGGAGGCACCGCTGATGGCTGCGTGTCCCCGCCACAGGGAGCCGCGGCCGGGAGAAGGGCGAGTTCACCAACCTGCAGGGCATCTCCACCTCCAGTGCCGGCCGCATCGTGGTGGCCGACAGCAATAACCAGTGCGTGCAGGTAGGAGCTGGTGGCGCTGCCGCGGCTCCTGGCCTCCACCCTGGCTGAGCCCCCCTGGTCTCCCCAGGTGTTCTCCAACGAGGGGCAGTTCCGGCTGCGCTTCGGCGTGCGGGGCCGCTCCCCGGGCCAGCTGCAGCGCCCCACTGGCGTCACCGTGGACATGAACGGGGACATAATCATCGCCGACTACGACAACCGCTGGGTCAGCATCTTCTCCCCCGAGGGCAAGTTCAAGGTGAGGGGAGGGGGCCAGGGCAGGGGGCGGTGGCTTGGGGCCCCCTCTGATGTCTCTGATGCCATAGACAAAGATCGGGGCCGGGCGGCTGATGGGCCCCAAGGGCGTTGCTGTGGACCGCAACGGGCACATCATCGTGGTGGACAACAAGGCCTGCTGCGTCTTCATCTTCCAGTCCAACGGCAAGCTGGTCACCAAGTTTGGGAGCCGCGGCACAGCCGAGCGGCAGTTTGCAGGTACACTCGATGGTAATACACCGATGGGCAAGTTCCCTCTTCCTTACTGCATGCCTTTGGCTGCCCGCTGGCTCGGGGCTGGGCCGGGTGAGTACTGCATGCCTTCCCTGTGCTGGCAGGAGCCAACCCAGTGGCACCGCGGCACCTGGGGCTGGGGCTGGTGTGGGCTCAGGGCTTGGGTGGTGGAGCTGGTGCTGGGCCCGGGTTATAGGTTCCAGTGCAGGGTCTTCTTCTGGGTCTTGGCACTGGTGGGGGTGGCTGGGCTCCGGGTTCCAGTTCTAGGTCCTGGATTCTGGATGTGGTGTGGGTTCTAGGCCTTGGTTCTAGATCCTGGTTTGGGGTTCTGTTTCTGATGCTGGGGCTGGGCTTGGGTTCTAGGTTCCAGTTGTGGGTCCTGGATCTGGGCGCTGGCTCTGGGTCCTGGCCATGGTCTCTGGTTCTGCCCCAGTGGTTGGGGCACTGGGTCCCCTCAGCTCTGGGCTCCCTTGGGACCCTCTCTAGCCACCCTGGGGCTATGCACTGCCTGCACTAATGCCCTTGCAATGGCCTCATGGCTGCCTGTACACACTAACCCCACTAATATGTGCTGGTGCTGGTGGTGGCACAGCACCTGGGGCATCCCCGTTCCCATGGGCAGGACCCCTGTGCTGGGCGCCCGGTGTCCCCATCCCCACCTGGGCTCAGCGCTGCTCCCCCAGGGCCCCACTTCGTGGCGGTCAACAACAAGAATGAGATCGTGGTGACAGACTTCCACAACCACTCCGTGAAGGTGAGCCTGGCTGCGGCGGGCAGTGCCAATGGCATGCCCAGCGCCGTGCCCATCCCACTGTGCCACTGGCCCCATGCCAGCAGCCACTGACACCCTTGTCCCCAGGTGTACAATGCGGATGGTGAGTTCCTCTTCAAGTTTGGGTCGCACGGGGAGGGGAACGGGCAGTTCAACGCCCCCACGGGGGTGGCTGTCGACGCCAATGGCAACATCATCGTGGCCGACTGGGGCAACAGCCGCATCCAGGTGGGAGTGCGGCCCCAGCGCAGGGTCCTGCCTGCGGGGGGCTGGGACAGCCCCATCCCTGTCCCCACAGCCCATTGCCAGCAGGGGGTCCTGGGCAGAGAGCAGGGTTTGTGGCCCTGAACAGTGACTTTACAAAGGCCAGATCGGGAAGCAGAGCAGGGACAGGGTGTGCACACCCACACGGGGGGGGGTGTCACTGGGGTGCTGACAAGCTCTGTGCATCCATGGGGACTGCTGGGACATCTGGGGCATGAATGGGTGAGTGTGCCCATGGGGGATATAGGGGCTTGGAAGGGTGTGTGTGCCCATGGGAACCATTGGGGTGGGGACAGGGACCTCATGCCCATGGGAAGCCGCAGAACAGAGATGGATCCTTGTGCCCATGGGGGCCCTCATGGTGGGGGTGGGACCCTGGGGCTGCTGGGCAGGGCTTGGACAGCCAGGGCAGGGCCAGGTCCCCGTGTCCATGGGACCACAGGGGCAGGGATGGGTGTGAGGGAGGGCGCAGGGCCGAGGTCACAGCATGCTCTGCCACCACCCTGCAGGTCTTTGACAGCTCAGGCTCCTTCCTCTCCTACATCAACACGGCGGCTGACCCACTGTATGGGCCGCAGGGGCTGGCGCTCACCTCAGATGGACACGTGGTAGTGGCCGACTCGGGCAACCACTGCTTCAAGGCCTATCGCTACCTGCAGTAGGGGCGGCGGGGACCTGGGGGCAATGGTGCCCACCCCACGCGGGAGCCCCTGCCGCCCGCACTGCCCCTCTTGTGCACTTTATCCCCATGCCAGGGCAGCCAGGCCCAGAGCAGGGGCAAGGACGGGCATGGCTGGCGTGGGGCGGGGGTGGCCGTGTTCCCCCCACAGCAGTGCCCGCGGGGCTCCCTGAGGTGCATGGGGCGAGGGGGCCATGAGGCGGGCATGAGGTGGCCTTGCAGCCCCCTGCAGCCCCCTGCTGACGCCGCACACCCGGCCGCACTCGCACGCTCTGTATGTACAAAATAAAGTATTCTGAGGGTACCGTTGCCCCCGGAACGTGTCACCGGCTGCGCCATCCCCACGCCACGGGGCTCGGGGCAGGCGTCCCACGTGAGGGGACGGGACAGGACGGGGAGCTCTGCCGGGATGGGTGCGCCCCGGAGACCCCGGGACTGGGGGGGAGGGTTGGCAGTACCGGGGGTGCCCCGGAGCTGTGGGGTCCGTGCCCCCCACCCATCCCCCGCCTCCTGCCCCCCCTGCCGCGCCCCGGGCTGCCCGGCACAGGTCGGGCTGCCGGCTCCTGCCCGCGGGGCCGTGCCAGAGCAAACAGAGCCGGGCCAGGCGCTTCCCAGCACGGGGGCAGCTGATGGGAAGGGGCTGGGACGGCGCCAGCGTCGCGCACCTGAACGGGGGCCCTGCCCGGGCCTGCCTTGCCCTGCCCTGCCCGGCCCCGAGCGGGGGCTGCCTGGTTCCCACCGCGCCGCGCCCCCCTACGTGTGCCCCCCGCCGGGCTGCGGTTTTCTTTCCCCCTTTTCCCTCCCCTTCCCCCCCCCGACCCGGTGCGCCTGCCCCGGCCCCCCCGGCCGAAGGTTAAGCGGGGCGGTCCGGGTTGAGCAATGGGGCAGGGAGGTTGTGCAAGGCCCCCCCTATATAGGGCCGGCGGCGGCGGCGGCCGCGCACACCATGGGGGTCCCTGCTGCTGCCCTCTGCCTGGCCGCTGCCCTGGCCCTGGGGTGCGCCCGACCCCTGTGAGTGGGGGGCGGCGGGGAACGGGGGGGACTGGGCAGGGCTGTGGGGACGGGGGGATTGTGCGGGGCAGGGGGCTACAGGGCAGTGCGGGGCGCGTATGTGGCCGTTTGGGAGGGTTGCGGGGCTGTCCCCGTCCCCAGGACCCACCTGCCTGTCCCCAGGACCCACCGCAAGCCCGATGCGCCTGGAGAAGGGCACCCCCATGGGGCCGAGCCCCCCGGCAACGACACCGGTGAGAGCCCGTGGGGCAGGGAGGGGGGCAGAGGTGCGCGTGGAGTCACACAGGAACGGGGGGGCTGCGGGGGTGGGCAGGCACAGGGTGCCATGGGGCATGCCAGGTGCTCTGGGGCAGCAGGCAGGACCTGGGGGTCAGTCCCAGGGGTCTGTGCCAACTATCTGCCCCCCCCCCCAGCCCTGGCCCAACTCTGTGGGGATGAGGGTGGCATTGACGCCGCAGCACTGACCGAGAACGGCACCATGCTCTTCTTCAGAGGTGGGGCTGGGGCACCTGGGTTGGGGTCAGGGGTACGGGAGGAAAATGTGGTCTGGGGGGGACGGGGCTGGCATCAGGAGTGCAGTAATGGGTTATAGGGGAAATGGAGTTTGGGGAGGTGGGGGAATAGGAGGGGTGTGGGCGTTGCGAGGAGCGGGTCTGGCACTAGGAGGTCTGGAGGGGAAGCGGGGAGAAGTGTCCATGGGAAACGGGGGGAGTTGGTGTCCATAGGAACAGATCATGGTAGGAACCAGAGGATACAGGGGATGTGGATAAATGAGGGGTGGAGGGGTGGAGGTGGGCCCTGAGAGAAAATGGGGGGGGGGTGCTCCCATGCCAAGGTTGGGCTAGGAGCAGGGCTTTGGGATGGTTTGGGGGGGCAGCGCCCGGGCCCATGCCACCTGCTGTGGGGCAAGCACAGTGCCCCTGCCCAGGCAAGGAGGTCTGGGAGACCTCGCCGCGGGGACCCCAGCCCCACGGCCACCCCCTGGCTGCATCCTGGCTGGAGCTGGAGGGCCCTGTGGACGCAGCGCTGCGCATCCACCGCCGGCAGCACCCTGAGGAGCACCAGAGCCTCTACCTCTTCCAGGCACGGCTGCAGGCTGGGGGGCCTGGGCTGGGGGGTCTGGGCTGGGGGGCCTCCCGGGGTCCTGCTCCCTGGGGTTGGGGGGATTAACCCTGTGTTGATTGCTGCCCTTGGGGTTGGCCTGTGGGTGGGTGGTGCTGGCAGGGACAGTCCTGGGCTCCCATCCCACAGTTTGGGTGCTAGGGGTCTTGTCTGGGACCAGCCCTATGGGGCTGGCTGGGGGCACGGATGAGACCCGTGGATCTCAGGCTATGAGGTATGTTGCAGGGTGAGCAGGTCTGGTCCTATGCTGGGGGGCAGCTGCGCCCTGGTTTCCCCCGGCGCATTGGGGACGAGTTCCCGGGGGTCCCCGGGGGCCTGGACGCTGCTGTGGAGTGCCATCCCGAGGAGTGTGGTGGGGAGACCATCCTCTTCTTCAAGGGTGAGCAGGGCCCGGGTGGGAGGGTGGTGGTGGTGGGGCACTGTGGGGCATGGAGGGGCTGGGGGTGGCTCAGGTGCTGGGGGCTGTGCCAAACCATATGAGCTGTGCCGCTCCCGTGTGCAGGGGACAAGGTGTTCTCCTTTGACCTGGCGTTGCGGGTGACGAAGCAGCACACGTGGCCATGGCTTGGGCCCTGTGATGCGGCACTGCGCTGGCTGGAGCGCTACTACTGTCTGCAGGGGACCCGCTTCCAGCGCTTCGATCCCCTCACTGGCAAGGTGCCCCCTGGGTACCCCCGTGACCTACGTGACTACTTCATACCCTGCCCAGGCCGAGGTGAGGGCCCCTTCTGGGACCATCCCAGGGTCCCACGTCCTGGGAATCCCTGCCCTGGGCACCATCCCATAGTCCCATGCTGATGACCTGCACTCTGGGGACTCATCCTGGGGACCCTGGGCACCCTTATGACCTCCACTTGTGATGTGCACCCTGGGGACCTCTCCTCTCCTGCAGGACCCTGACCCTGGGTGCCTGGGCTCCAGGCCTATGGTGGTCAGGGGACCCCAAGGTCCCCACCCTGCAGCAGGGTGCCTGCTGGCTGTCCTGGGGTCCCCCCATCCCTTTTCCTGTTCCTGCTGCCACTGCTGCTACTGCCCTACAGGCCATGGTCATGGGAACACCTCGTGGGGGGACGCCGGTGACCGCTGCAGTGGGTTGCCTTTCCAGGCCATCATCTCTGATGACACCGGCCGCATCTACGCCTTCCGTGGTGAGGGGTGCCGATGGGGGCCATGGGGGGGTTGGCTATGCCTGCAGCAATGCTGGGGGCTGCAGGGCCATAGTGTGGGGTGGAGGGCTGTGCTCCTGGTTGCTCTATTGGGCCACGGGTTGTGGGCTTGGCTGTGCTGTGGGGTTGGGGGCGTGTGGGCTGTGGGAAAGAGGTTTGTGGTCCTGGCTGCACCATGGGGCTGTGGGGCAAGGGGAAGGGGGCTGTGGGCCATTGGCTGTGGGGCAGGGGCAGGGCTGTGAGGCAGGGCTGTGGCTGATGCATCCTGCAGGCGGACTGTTGTTCCGGCTGGACTCATGGCGGGACGGGTGGCATGCCTGGCCCCAGGGACACAGTTGGCCAGGGCTGCAGGGCGAGGTGGATGCTGCCTTTGCCTGGGATGGACGCACGTACCTGATTCAGGTGGGAACCCCCCCTCCCCAACATGCACAGGGCTGCTCAGGGACATCACCCCTGGCATGGGGGATGCTGAGGGATGTTGCTGCTGGCACCAGGGCAGGGGGAGGCAGTGGCACAGTGCCCCCCACAACTGCACTTCACCCAGTCTCCACCCGGCACGTCCAGCCCCTCCTGAACTGGCCCCAGCCGGGGGCCTCCATATGTCCCTCCCCATCCCTGCTGTCCCTGCCTGCCCCATCCCTGTCCTATGTCTCATCCCTGTCCCCACGGACATTTGTGACCATCCATGTGCCCATCCATCACCTTCCCCACTCTCCGCAGGGCTCCCAGGTCTCCATCTACCTCTCAGGCCAGGGCCACCGGCAGGTGGAGGGGTACCCAAGGGCTCTGCAGGATGAGCTGGGTGTCCCCATTGCAGACGCCGCCTTCACCTGCCCTGGCTCCGCGGAGCTCTACATCATTGCAGGTGGGCAGCGGGTGTGCCGGCACTATGCTGGCGCCATGTCTGGGTGCAGGGCAGCACCGGGGGTCCCCAGGCTGGGCCCCACAGCACCGGGTGACGGCGGCTGTGCCGACAGGGGACCGCATGCGGCGCGTGGACCTGACACAGATGCCACGACATGCGGGCGAGCTGCTGCAGCTGCCCCACGATGGTGTGGATGGTGCCATGTGCACTGCCGATGGCATCTTCCTCTTCCGCGGGGACAGCTACTACCAGTACCGCAGCGTGGACGAGCTGCTGGGGGCGCGCCTGCCCGCCCCTCCCAAAAGCATTGCTGTCGACCTCTTCCGCTGCCCGCAGTGACCGCGGCCCCTCCTGCTGCCCAAGGATCCAATAAAAGCCAGGGAGCCCCCAAGGCCCTGCTCTGATCTGTCTAGGGATGTTGCGATGGGGGAGGAGTGGGGGGGTCAGCACAACTGCGATGTGTCCTTGCCCCCATCCCATCGCCAGTTGATCCCTATCCCTCTGTGGATACCCCTGTGGGGTACCCCACAGGGTCTGGGACCGGGGCATGGTGGCAGCACCCCCAGGGGCAGGGGGATGCCCTGGCGGGGCTGCAGGGGAGTCCCAGAGGATGTGGGGGGCAGCCTGTGGCTGTGTCAGGCTGTGCCATGCCGCACTGCTCTGTGCTGTGCTGCACCACCCAGTTGTGTGCTGCGCTGTGCTGACTGATGTCAGGCTGTGCTTGCCCTGCCCTGCTGTGCTGGGTCAGACCAGAACGAACTGTACCATACCCACACTCATACACGTACCACAGCCGTACCACACTGTGCTGTACCCATCTGCTGGAGGGACAACCCAGCAGGGCATAAGTAATCCAGGAGGTTCCTAGAGTATGTTAGTTATAACTTCCTTCTCCAAGCAATAGAGAAGCCAATGAGGAGAGGTGCTCCACTGGAGCTCATCCGCACCAACAAGGAGGGGCACGTTGGAAATGGGAAGATCAAAGTCAGCCTTGGCTGCAGTGACCAGGAGCTGGTAGTGTTCAAGATCCTTAGGGCAACGAGGAGGGTGCACTGCATGTTCACAACCCTGGACTTCAGGAGAACAGACTTTGGCCTCTTCAAGGACCTGCTCAGATGAGCCCTGTGGGACATGGCCCTGAAGGGAAGTGGACCCCAGGAAAGCTGGTTAGTATTCAAGGATCACCTCCTTCATGCTCAAGAACAGCCCATCCCAACAGCCGGGAAGCCAGGCAAAAATGCCAGGAGACCTGCATGGATGAATGAGGAGCTCCTGCCAAACTCAAACATAAAAAAGAGTCCTACAGAGGCTGGGAGCAAGGATGGGTATCCTGGGAGGAACACAGCAGTATTGCTCGAGCAGCAATTAATGTGGTTAGGAAAGCTAGATAGACCCAGATAGACCTGAATCTGGCCAGGGATGTTGAAGAGAACATGAAGGGCTTCCATGAGTACTTTGGTGATAAAAGCAAGGCCAGGGAAAATGTGGGCCTGTTGTTGAATGAGCTGGGGACCTGATGACAGAGGACAAGAAAAAGGCTGAGATACTGAAGTTCTTCTTTGCCTCACTCTTCACCAGCAAGATGAGCCTTTGTGAATCCCAGGTCCCTTACGCCAGGGGGAAATCTGGAGCAAGAAAGATGTACCCTTGGTGGAAGAGGATATGGTCAGGGAACACTTAAGCTCACCAGACATGCATAAGTCTCCAGGTCCTGACGGGATACCCCCACAAATGCCGAGGGAGCTGGCTAGTGTTATTGTGTGGCCATTCTCACTAATCCTTGATCAATCATGGCAACTGGGAGAAGTGCCTGAAGACTGGAGGAAAGCAAATGCCAGTCCTGTCTTCAAGAAGGGCAAGGAGAACCTGGGAAGTTAGAGGTGGTCAGCTTCACCTTGATCCCGGGGAAGGTGCTGGAGACACTCATCCTGGAAACCATTTCTAGGCACATGAAGGGCAAGAATATCATAAGGAGCAGTCAGCATGGATTCACCAAGGGAAACTCATGCTTGACCAACGTGATAAGCTTCTATGATGAAGTGACGGGCCTGACAGATGAGGGGAATGCAGTGGATATAGTCTGCCTAGACTTCAGTAAAGCGTTTGACGCTGTGCTCCATAAAATCCTCACAGACAAGCTGGTGATGTATGGGCTGGATGGGTAGACAGTGAGGTAGATCGAAAACAGGATGAATGACAGGACACAGAGTGTAGTGGTCAGTGGCACAAAGTCTAGTTGGAAGCCAGCAACGAGTCCTGGGGGTCAATACCATGCCCAGTCCTGTTTAATATCTTCATTAATGGTCTGGGTGATGGGGCATAGTGTAACCTCAGCAAGTCTGCAGATGGCACAAAACTGAGAGGAGTGGCGGATACACCAGGGGGTTGTGCTGCCCTCCAGACGGACCTGGACTGGCTGGAGAAAGGGGATGACAGAAATGTCATGGAGTTCATCAATAAGTGCAAAGTCCTGCCCCTGGGGTGGAACAAGTCCAGGCACCAGGACATGCTTGGAGCCCCCCAGGTGGAATGCTGCCTGACAGAAATGGAGCTGGGGGCCCTGGTGGACATAAAGATGCTGAAGGGACTGCACCATCTCTCTGATATGAGGAGAGGTTGAGAGAGCTGGCACTGTTCAGCCCAGAGAAGAGAAAGCTCGGGAATCTCATCAGTGTCTGTAAATACCTGAAGGGAGGGTGCAAAGATGTTGGAGACAGGCTCTTTTCTGTGGTGCCTGGTGCCAGGACAAAGGGCAGTGGACACAAGCTGGAGCACAGGAGGTTCTGTCTGAACATCAGAAACCATTCTTTACTGTATGGTGCATAGTGAGCTCACCTTCAGCAAATCTGCAGATGATACAAAAGTGGGAGGGAGCAGCTGATGCACCAGTGGCTTTTGCTGCCCTCTGGAGGGACCTGGACAGGCTGGAGAAAAGGGCTGACAGGAACCTCCTAGAGTTCATAGAATCATAGAATATCCTGAGTTTGAAGGGGCCTACAAGGATCATTGAGTCCAACTCCTGGGTCCCCAAAGGACCACCAAAATTCAAACTCTATGTCTGAGAGCATTATCCAAACGCTCCTTGAACTCCAGCAGCTTGGTGCTGTGACCACCTCTGGGTGCAGAACCTTTCCCTAACCACCAGCCTGAGCCTCCCCTGTCCCAGCTCTGTGCTGTCCCCTCGGGTCCTGGCGCTGTCCCCAGAGAGCAGAGCTCAGCGCCTGCCCCTCCGCTCCCCTGGTGAGGGAGCTGCAGGCTGCCATGAGGCCTCCCCCCAGCCTCCTCTTCTGTGGGCTGAACAAAGTGACTTCAGCTCCTCTTCACGCGTCTTGCCCTCCAGACCCTTCCCCATCTTTGTAGCCCTCCTTTGGGCACTTTCTAATAGCTTTATATCTTTATATTGTGATGCCCAAAGCTGCATGCAGCACTCAAGGAGAGGCCAGTGCCATGCCTGGGGCATACCTCTCGGTACCCTGGGGTACCCTTTCGGCTGTCAGGGCACGTTGTTGACTTGTATTCAACATGCTGACAAACAGAACCCCCAGACCCCTTTCTGTGGGGCTGCTGTCCAGCCTCTCATCCCCCAGACTCTACATACAGCCAGGGTTGCCCTGTCCCAGGTGCAGGACACTGCACTTGCTCTTGTTCAACTTCATGCGGTTTGTGATGGCCCAACTCTCTAATTTGTCCAGCTCTCTCTGCAAGGCCTCTGTACCCTCAACAGAGTCAACAGCTCCTCCCTAGTGTCGTCTAGCTCCTCCTAGTGTCATCTGCAAGTTTACTCAAAACACCTTCCAGTCCTATATCAAAGGCATTTCAATGGAAACATTGATGAGAACTGGCCCCAAAATGGAACCCTGGGGAACCCCACTAGAGACTGGCCGTCAGCCTGTTGTAACCCCATTTACTAGCACCCTTTGAGCCTGACCCACCAGCCAGTTGTTCACCCTTTGCATTGCGTACTTGTTTAGCTGTGTGCTGGACATTTAGTCCTGAAGGACACTGTGAGAAACTGTATCAAACACTTTGCTGAAATCCAGAAAGATTACATCAGCTGGCTTCCCTTGATCAACTAGGTGGGTAACCTTGTAATAAAAATATATTAATTTATTTATGCAGGACCTTCCCCTCATGAACCTGCTGTTGGCTATGACTTTGTGCTTTCCAATAACTCCCAGAATAGTTTTCTCCATGATTTTTACCAGGCACTGAAGTGAGACCTCACAGGCCTGTAATTACCAGGGTCTTCTTTCTTGCCCTGCTTGAAAACTGGGACGTTTCCCAGCTTCCAGTCAACTGGAACCTCTCCAGATCCCCCAGACTGTTGAAAAATAATTGTGAGGGGTCTTGTGATGACATCAGCCAGCTCTCTGAGTACCCTGGGATGGATCCTATTGGGCCCCATGGATCGAGCTGGAGCTGGTTTTAAGCAGGAGCTGAGCAGCGCCCTGGCCCCAGAGGGGTCCATCCCCATGTCCAGGCGGTGCCCCCTGGACCCCAGGCAGCACTGCTGTGCCGGGCGGGTGCCGGAGCCCTGGCACAGGCTGCCCAGAGAGGGGCTGGGGGCTCCTCCGCGGGGCCTCCAGCAGCCGCCGGGACGTGAGGCTGGGCGAGCGGCTCCGCGGGGCCCTGCTGCCGTGCCGTGCCGTGCCGTGCCGCACTGATGCCCGCTGTCACGCGCCGTGCCGTGCCGTGCCGTGCCGTGCACTGCCCCGTGCTGCCCGTGCTCCCCGCACAGCTCCCCGCCGCGCCGCGTTGCTCCGTGCTGCCCTCTGCTGCCCGGTGCCGAGCTGGGCCGAGCCAAGCCACCCTGCTCCGTGCCGTACCACGCTGCACCGTGCGGTGCTGCCCCAGCACCCTTGTGCCGCACCGCGCCGTGTCAGCCTGTGTCAGCCCGTGCCTTGACGTGCCATCCCATCCCGTGCCGTGCCATCCCGTGCCGAGCCGTGCCATTCCGTGCCGAGCCTGCCGTGCCGCCCCGCAGCATCCCGTGCCGCCCCGCGCTGCAGCATCTCGCGCCGCCCCGCACCGCCCCGCACCGCGCCGTACCCGCTCCGCTCCGCCCCGCCCTCGGAAGCGGAAGCCGACCCCCCCGCCCCCCCGGCAGCGGAGCCGCCGCAGGTACCGGAGGGGCCGCAGCGGGGCAGCTCCCCCCGGGGCTTCGCCGGGGGGAGCCGGGGCCGGGGGTCGGGCGAGAGAGGCTCCGGGCTCGGCGCAGCGGGGGCACTGGGACGGGCACGGGCACAGGGACGGGGACGGGGCTCGGGGGGGCTGGCGACGGCTGCAGGGGGCCGGGCTCGGCCGTGGGAGCCGGGCAGGACCGGGCCCTGGGGCGCTGCGGGGCTGAGCCCCACGGTACGTGGGGCAGGGTTGTGGCTGCGGGGCCGCCGTGGCGTGAGGGTGGCCCGGGGCCGGGGGGGGCTGGGGAATGGCAGGGTGGCAGGGAGGCACCCCCACCGCCACTGCCGCCCCCACTGTCCCCAGTGCCCCCTGCCCGCAGGCCCCATGGACACGGAGGAGCTGGTGCCCCGGGGGCTGTAGGAGCCTCCGCCACCACAGGTGAGGGATGGGGCTGGCCCCGTGGTGGGGGCCTCACGGGCGATGCCGGCCCCACGGGCGGTGCTGGCCCTATGGCAGCCACTCCCCGAGGTGACGCTGGTCCTGCTGGTGTTTCTTCTGTCCCCAGGCCCCGTGATGTCGGGGTCCCTGAGCAAGCGCAGCGACCTGGCCAACGACAACAGCTGTCTGGGGCTGAGCCTGGCGCTGCAGGGCTCCCCTGAGCACGGGGAGCTGCTGCCGGCCAAGGCCCCCCCCAGCTTGCCCCAGGGCCACCACCTCCATGGGAGCACGGATCTGGGAGGTGGTGGAGGACCACCCCCCCCGGCCGGCGAGGAGCCCGCCAATGCCAAGTGGGTGAAGGAGGGCCAGAACCAGCTGCGCCGGGCAGCCGAGCGGGACCAGAACCGCAATGAGCTGGGCCCCCCCTCCGAGGAGCTGGAGGTGGCCGCACGCAACGCCCGCAACGCTGCCGGCAGGGCGGCCCTGCTCATTGACCTGCGGGGTGCCCCTGAGGAGGAGGAGGAAGAGGAGGAGGATGACGACGGGGATGATGCGGAAGATGGGGACGGGGACTCCACCCCGGTGCAGAGCGACCCCGCCACGGCCGAGTCAGAGCCCAGCGGGGAGCGGGCGCCGCGTGAGCAGGGCCGCAGCGCCAGCCGTCTCTTCGGGGCACGCAGCGGCACTGCCAGCGACGAGGACTCCAGCTGGGCCACGCTCAGCCAGGGCAGCCCGGCTGGCAGCTCCCCCGACGACGCAGGTGGGCCCCACGTGCCTCCCACTCACCTGCCCCACAGCTACCCCTGCAGCCCCCAGCCCAGCGCGCTGCCCCATCCTGCTGTGCCCAGCCTGCTGTGCCCAGCCCCGCGTCCGTGTCCGCCCTCCCCAGCCTTGCACCAACCGCTGCCCCCAGACCGGCCCATGGCTCCGTGGCATGCGCCCTGCATCGCTCCCTTCTGCGTAGTGGCCCCTGGCCGGGCTGTGCCCCCCCGTGCTGGCGCCGGTCACACATCCATCCCTGCCGTGCCCCATGGCGTGCAGTCCCAGCACGCTCACCCAGCATCCTCCTGGCTGTGCTCCGCATTGCTCCCCCCGGCCGCGGGGGTCCCCCACGGTGCCGCAGCTCCCCGTCCCCACCTGCCTCCCCGCCTGTCCCTGTGCCCCCGACCCCCGGCCTCCCCACACGGCCCCCCGCCCCCTTCCGCACGGCCCCTGCTGTCCCTGGCGCCCCCTCCCTGCCTCCCGCTGCATCCCTGTCCCAGCCCCCCCCATCTGCGCATCCCCGCCCCCCCCACTGGCGCATCCCAGTGGCGGCCCCTGGCGATGCCGTCAGCGGTTGCCGGGGAAACGCCTGGTCCAGCACGGCCCAGGTGAGCGCTGCCGCAGGGCCCGGCCGGGATGGGGCTGCCCCGAGCCCCCCGGGATGGGCCGGGAGGGGTCTGCCCCAGAACCCCCCCGGGATGGGGAATAGCTGTAGCCACGAGCCCTGCAGTGCTGTGGGGATGGGCACCGCCGTGGAGCCTGCTGAGCGGGGCGGTGCTGGAAAGGGGCTGTGGGGTCCAGGCTCCGCGGTGGGATGGCTGTGGGGTGCTGGGGATGGGGGTCCTGAGGTGCAGAGTCTGGGCGGAGGCCCCTGTGGCAACTGGCCCCACACCGTGGAAGGGGCTGTGGGCCGTGTTCTGTGGGTGCTGGGGGGCACTGAGCACAGCGTGGGCCTTGTGGCCATTGCCCTGCTGGACACTACTGAGCCTTGGTGCCTGCTCGCCTGGGAGGGCTCCCACATCCCCGCAACCCTGTGGACTGGTGTTCGGGTGTCCCACCTGGCCTGGCCCCCCATCCTGGTGGCCACCGGGACTCCTTTTCTTATGGCAGCGGGGTCCTCTGCCCTGCCTGGCTGTGCCCCCCTGCTATGTGGCAACACCCCCCCACATGGTGACCACCCCAGGGTCCCTTCCTGGCTGCATGGGGCTACAGGGGTCCCAGCCTCGGTGCCTCCCTGGTCCCCAGACTCCTTCTGGACCCGGAACTCCTTCGAGACGGACTCAGACCTGCCTGCGGGATGGATGCGGGTGCAGGACACCTCAGGCACCTACTACTGGCACATCCCCACTGGCACCACGCAGTGGGAGCCCCCGGCGGGGCTTGCCCGTGGCTCCCAGGGCAGCACCCCCTGCGAGGAGCAGCCGGTGAGTCGGGGAGCATGGGCTGTGGAGCTGCCCCATGGCATTTGTCCTGAGCCATCCGCTCTGCCCACAGCTCGCCTGGACAGGCTTCGCTCCGGCTGAACGCTTTGGCGATGGTGATTTCTGGAAGGTGAGGGGCTGTTGGGGCTAGGGACATCACCTGCTGCGCCCAGCCCTGCCACCCGATCTCCTTCCCAGGACCCTATGGCAGAGGAGGCAGATGGCGAGCGTGGAGTGCAGGATGTGGAGCCACCGGCACCAGACCCGGCCTCGCCGGGCATCAGGTGGGGATTTGGGGGCTTGGTGGGGGCTGCGTTGACCAAGCTGGGGCGCAGGGTTCCCTGTGCGCAGGGAGCAGCTGGTGGCAGCTGGTGGCAGGCGGTGACAGCCCTGATCTTGCAGTGCGGCCCTGGCTGAGGAGGATGAGCCGGGCTCCAAGGTAGGCTGGGACAGCGGGGGCTGAGTGGGACCACCCTGGTGGTTGGCTCCTGCCCAGCTCCTCTGGCCCCTCCTGCTCCGGTGTTACGGGGAAGTGGGGGCCCTGGGGCGATGGCTGTGCTGTTGCCATTGTGGGGGGGGGCTCAGCTGGATGGGGTGCTTCCCCTGCCCCCCCCAGTGCATGGGGCCGGTGGGGGCCAGACTGTGCCCACCCGGGCCGTGCCCTGCAGAGCTTCCCTGTGCGCTCGCTGGGCTGGGTGGAGATGAGCGAGGAGGAGTTGGCGCCCGGGAGGAGCAGCGTCGCTGTCAACAACTGCATCCGCCAGCTGTCCCTGCACCAGCATGGAGCGCCGGGTGCCTGGGGGGGGGTGAGTGCCTCCCTCCCCAATCACAGCATCACCCCTGCCCCCCAGCACATCCCCTCTGTGCCCTGCATGCTGTGCTCTGTCCCTGCACCCCTCACCCCAGGCTGCCCCTGGTCTGACACGGCCCCCCCAGGGCCGGGCCATGCTACTGCTCCTGCAGAGTCAGACGCTGAAGCTGGTGGACCCACAGGACCAGACCCTGCTGCACGCACAGCCCGTGGCCAGTATCCGTGTCTGGGGTGTGGGGCGTGACAGTGGCAGGTGGGGGCGTAGGGCTAAGGGCCATTTAGGGTCTCCTGGGAATGCAGGGGGCATGCAGGGATCCCTGTGGGATCCGCAGGGCTGGTACAAAGGGGGGGGAGGTTGCGCACACACGGGTGTCTTGGCACACCGGGTGCAGGCATTGCTCCAGACCTGAGGTATGGGGTGGGTCTCTGAACTGGAGGGGTGCAGGGGTGTCCTGCACATGCGGGGTGCTGGATGCATCCATTGGTATGCAGGGTGTGTGTGGGGTCCCCGTACTCTCAGGTTGTGGGGTCCTGGGGCAGGTGGGGGTCCCGTGGGCTGGGTGCTGCCCTGTGCTGGTGTGCTGGGCCCCATGCTCTGTGTGTGTGTGTGTGTGTGTGTGTGCGCGCGCGCGCCCACGCCCCTGACTCTGTTCTCTGGCTCTCTCCTGCTGCTCTGGCTGGGCACCCAGGGAGAGGTATGGCAGCGCTGCGTGCCCCCAGCCCCTGCCCACACTGTGCTGGGGGGCCTTGGTGGCGGTGGCCCACTCCTTGTGGGCGGGGGGGGCGGGGTCCTGGTGGCCCGTGAGGGGTCCCTGAGCACAGCCCCTCCTTGCAGGGACTTTGCCTATGTGGCCCGGGACCAGCTGACACAGATGCTCAAGTGCCATGTCTTCCGCTGCGAGAGCCCCGCCAAGGACATCGCCACCAGCCTGCATGAGGTCTGCTCCCAGGTGAGCCCAGGGCTGCCCCGGGTGCTCCCCGCCACCCCTCTGTCCCCAGGCTGCCTGTGCCGTGGCAGAGGCTGGGGGCTGCATTGTGACAGGCTGGGGGGGGCCATGCCCCCTGCTCTCCCCAGATCATGGTGGAGCGGCGAAGTGCCCGGGCACTGGCTAATGGCCTCTCCATGGACTCCTCCAGGATGGTGGAGATCCCCTTCCAGGGTATGGCAGGGGCCTGGGGAGGGGTGCAGGCACCTGGGGACTAACAATGTCCAGCCCCTGCATGCAGAAGGGCTGGGGGCTGCATAGTGGCAGTGCCACAGGACTGCAGGGGCCATGTGGGTGGGTGCACAGGGCAGGCAGGGGTGCAGCAGGCTGTGCACGGGGGCTGGCCGTGGGGCTGTTGGGTGCAGCTGGTGCAGGGGGGAACACTTAGGGCGTGCGCGGTGACCCTGCTCCATGCCTGCAGTGGAGTTCCCGGTGCCCAAGAGTGAGGTGGTGCAGAAGTTCCCGGTCTGCTACCTGGGCTGTGTACCTGTCACAAAGCCCGTGGGTGAGCCTGGGGGTCATGGAGGGAGGCTGGTGTTAGGGTGTGCCCCACACCAGGAATGGGGCCCTCTCCCCCCCGCCCGCCCCGAGCCCCCACCTGCCTGTCCCAGGCATGGACATCATCAACGCAGCGCTGGAGGCGGCGCTGGCCACCAGCAGCAAAGAGCACTGGACTCCCATCGTGGTCAACGTGGCACCTGCCACGCTCACCATCACCCACGAGCAGGTGCGGCAGCCCCATCCCCATCCCTGTCCTCATCCCTTTCCCCATCCTGGTGCTGAGCCCGGTGCTGTGCCTGCAGACGGAGGCGGTGCTGTGCGAGTGCCGCGTGCGGTTCCTCTCCTTCATGGGCGTGGGCCGGGACGTCCGCTCCTTCGCCTTCATCATGGCCAGCGCCCCGGGCGCCTTCCGCTGCCACATGGTCTGGTGTGAGCCCAACGCAGCAGGGCTGAGCGAGGCACTGCAGGCTGCCTGCATGGTGAGTGTCCTTGGACCCGTGCCCCCCTGCTGCACCCCCTTGGCCCTGCTCACCCCCTGTCCCCAGCTGCGCTACCAGAAGTGCTTGGATGCCCGGCCCCAGGCCTCCAGCTCCTGCCTGCCCGCACCGCCTGCTGACTCAGTGGCCCGCCGGGTGGGCTCCACTGTCCGCAAGGGCGTGCAGACCCTGCTAGGCAGCCTGAAGCCCAAGCGCCTGGGGGCACAGACACCCTGATCAGAGCAGAGGGGAATGACCAGACCCTTGCCCGCCCCACGCTCCTGCCTGCTGCAACCAGGACGGGACTGGGACGGGGCAGCTGCACCGGGTGCCGTGGGGCACATGCCTGCGCTGGAGCACATGTGTGTGTGTGTGAGTGTCCCCGGGCGGGTGGCAGCTACGTCCCATGCGTGGGTCCCTGTGCTCGTGCGTGCCCACAGGGTGGCAGGGCCGGGCCCGGGGCCCTGTCCCGTGCACAGGGTGGCCTCGCCGCCTCCTGGAACGGGCATTGCCCAGCCAGGGCACAGGCTGCCTGCCCAATGCATGCGGTCTAACCTGCAGTGCGGGGGCCCTGCCGGGACTGCCCAGCTCCGGAGCTGCCCCTCCTGCTGTAACAAAGATCTGTGTTGTACTAAATAATTAATAAACCCATTCCACCAGCCCGGCCCAGCCCCTTCCCTGCAGCATCCCCCGGCTCCACACTGCTGGAATGAGGTTCCTGGCCCACCCCAGGCCCATCAGCCAGCTCTCTCCATCACCAACCTTTATTACACAGCCAGCTGGGGGCTGCCACCAGTGGGAGTGCAGGGCTAAGTGGTGGCCCTATGCAGCCAGGATGGGGCCCCTTCCCACCCCACAGGTGGGTGAGTATCTGTCCCCATCCCCACATGTCCCCTGGCGCCACTGACAGCCCCGGGCTCAGCAGAGCTGCCGCTGCCGCCAGAGCTGCAGGATCTGCCGGAAAGGCCGGGCTGGGCGCAGCACCCGGCACAGGCTGGGGTCAGCTGAGCGGCCAGTGCGCAGTGCACAGAGCAGGGCTGCCTTGCAGGCCTCCAGGCAGGGCTCGCGGGGCGGGTGGCCCTTGTGGAAGTGGTACCAGAACCGCTGGAAGAGGAGCTCGTCATCCTGGAAGCGGCGGATGAGCAGGTCCCAGTCGGCGGGGAAGGCGGTGGCCATCCCGTAGGCCTCACGGGCGCGGTAGAGGCGCTGCCAGTGCGGCTCTGCCCCAGGCACGTTGGCCTCAGTGAGGTTGAGGATGAATGTCTCGTGGTCCAGCACAGCGTGGGAGCTGCCGTTGTAGGCACCATCCACCTCGTAAACACGATAGCCTGGGGGCAGCTGTCAGTGTTTGTGGGGCAGCACTGCAGCCAGAGCGGGAGGAGGGGAGGGGAGGGGATGGAGGGCTCACCAGGGTTGAGGTTGATGTAGGTGGTGACGCTGGGTGCCACAAAGGCCACAGAGACAGGGCGCGTCAGGGTCTCCTCATCATAGAACATCTCAAACTCATCTACGTGTGTGTGGCCGAAGAACTGTGCTGCGATGGTGCCTTCAAATCTGTGCATGGGGCAGCAGTGGTGAGGGCAGCCAGCGCCAGGCCCCGTCCCCTGACCTGCAGCGCTGCCTGGGGCTGGTCCCACCCCTCACTGCTGCTCCCGTGACTCATTGCAACAGCCTGGCTGCTGCTGCGCCTACAGCACCCACTGGCACGAGCTCCCACCCAGCCCTCGCCCTTGGCCTCCTGCCCTCGGATGGCATTGGGTGCAGCAGGGCCCCAGCACAGACCCGGCCCGCCGCAGGCTGACCTGTTGACGATGCGGTAGTAGTTCCAGCTCCAGCTCCGCAGGCAGTGGGCTGGAGGGATGTGCCCGATGATGTGCACCTAGGGGCAGCAGCCAGGAGAGGGGGGGCTGGTGCGGGGTGCACAGGGGTAGCAGGGCCCTGGTTCCCCCCCACCCTACCGATGCCCACCTTCTCCCCCTGCTGCTCGGCGGCCTCCAGAACGCCCACGAGCCACTGCAGCTGCCCTGCAGGGTCGGTGGAGTTGATGAGCAGCCAGAAGTTGGCCTGGGAGCAGAAGTTCATGTTGAGCGAGACAAGGCGCAGCCCGGGCCATACCTGCACAGTGTAGAAGCCAGCGGCTCTGCAGGGAAGGGGGGGGGGTGTCAGCGCTGACTGCCTGTGGCTGTTCTATCCCCATGTGTCTGGCATACGTCCCCCACCAGCCCGCAGTACCTCAGACCCCCCCTTCCTCCCCTCAGGTCTGCTGCAAGCACCAGTGCCCCTGCCCCAGGCACCTGTGTGCCCCTGGTCTGCAGCAGCCTCCCCAGCCTGCCCAAGCCCCCTCCCATCAGGAGCCCCCCTGTGCCCTGCAAGTTCCTTGCCCCTGTGTCCCCCAGCCAGCCCAGAGTCCCCCCAGTCCTCGCAGCCTGCAGCCGCCCCACCCCCTCGCTCCCTGTGCGGCTGCCCCACCGGAGGGTCTGCAGCGCCGGTGGGGGCAGCCAGTCCTGCCAGGCCTCAGCCATCGCGTCATACAGCCATGCCGAGGACTGGTTGCCGCGCACGTAGGGTGGGGGAAAGGCATTGACGGGGGTGGCCTCGTGGTTGCCCACGGCCGGGTAGACGGGCAGGGCGCCCAGGTGCTGGCGCAACAGCGTGGTGATGGTGCGCAGTGCCAGCAGCTGGTCCTCGCGGCGCTGCTGCCAGACGTTGTGTGCCGGGATGTCACCTGTCCAGTACGCGGCGGCGAAGGGGCCAGCGTGGTGCAGCTGGGCCAGCAACGCCGCGATGGTGTGCAGCGGCAGGTCGCACTTGCTGTACTCGCCCCAAAAGCCAGCGCCGCCAGGGCCGGGGTGGGCGGTGCCACGGCAGCAGAGCGGGTCGGGACAGGCAGGATCACTGCCCGGGGTGTAGAGCCGGTCCCAGTGCAGGTCGGTGAGGAAGAGGACGCGGGCACTGGGCGCGCCGGGCGGCGGGGGCATCGGGGGCTTCACTGGCGGCTTGGGGGCGGCGGGCAGGGAGACGTTCCAGGCACCGAAGATGTCCCAGTGGCCGCAGCGCGGGCCCAGCAGCAGCCCGCAGGCCTCACTGGGCCGCAGCACAGAGCGGGCCCAGGCGGCCACCACGTCATGCTGGAAGAGCTGCACGGCCTGCCGGCAGATCTCGGGGCGCGCCAGCCGCAGCTCCTGGCACAGGCCCGCTGCCACGCGCCCCACACGCGCCACGTTGGGCTCCAGCTGTGGCGGGAGATGGGGACGCGCTGTTCCTCGCTCTGCCGGCACCCGGCCCCAGGGGAAGCAGGCGGCCTCTGACGGGTTCCCCTTCTCCTTCTGGGCCCCAGCACCCGTCCCCGTCCCCAGCTGTCCCCGTCCCGTCCCCATCCTGTGACCCACCACAAGGCACGTCCCGTCCCAACAGCGGCTGTCACGAGGTTCCAGCCCTGCCCCAGGCCTCGCTGCTCCCACCCCTGCGCCCTCCCGGCCCCGGCTCCGACCTCACTGGCCCCGCTCTGCCTGTTCCCGTCCAGCCCCTGCCTCGGTCTCATCCCACCCCCGCCCTGTCCCCATGCCGCTACCTTCCCGTCCCGTCCCGGTGTCTTACCAACCCCTTCTGAAGGCCTCTTGTCCTGTCCTGTCCTGGTGTCCTCCAGTCCCAGTACCCTCCCGTCCCAGTGCTCCCCCCTCCCCTCCCTTCCCCTCCCGTCCGGTCCCTTCCCCTTTCATCCCGTCCCTTCCCTTCCCCTCCTGTCCCCCCGTCCCGGTGCCCTCCCGGTGCCCTCCCGTCCCGTCCCGTCCCTTCCCCTCCCCCCGTCGCCCCCCCCCGGTGCCCTCCCCTCCCGTCCCGTCCAGTCCAGTCCCGGTCCCCTCCCCTCCGGTCCCTGCCCTCCATTCCCCCCGTCCCGGTACCCGCCGGCACCTGCAGCGCCAGGTCGAGCGCCCCGAAGAGAAGCCGGCAGCCCGGGCACGTCAGGTTGCGCCAGCCCCAGCGCGGCCCCGCCGCCTCCAGCAGCGCGGCGCCGGGCGGTGACAGCGCCGCCGACAGCGACAGCGGCAGCGCCAGGGCCAGGGCCAGGGCCAGGGCCAGCGTCGGGACCCGGCCCGCGCCCACCGCCCGTGCCGCCATGGCCGGGACGGCTCCGAGCGGGGCGGGGCCGGGAGGAGACGGAGCGGAGCCAAGCCGAGGGAGTGGGGACGGAGCACGTGGGGGGCGGGGCGCCCCGCGGAGCACGACGGGAGATGTAGTCCGGCGGGGTCATGGTCACGGCCGGAGGGGGAGTCCCGGGGGCACGGCCAGGGACGGGTCGCACCGGGTGGAGGCCGGGGGGGGCCATCGCGGGGGAGGGCGTGCTGCGGGGAGATGGGGGCCCTGCTGGGCGTCCTGGAGACGGGGTCCTGTGAGGTCACGGCCAGATGGAGCCCCCCTGGGGAGCTGTGGGACGTGGGGGCGTGGGGGGAACGGGGGCGTACGGGACATGGAGCCCCGCGGGTCAGAATGGGAGACAGAGTCATGGAGAGAATGGGGGGCTACAGGAGATGGAGCCCCCTGGGGCACTGCAGGATGTGGGGTCACCCGCAGCCCGCGGGGACCCCCTCCTGCTGCCCGCGGGGACCTCTCCCCCCCACACACCCTCTGTGGGTCCTGCGCTGCTGCCCACGGGATCTGCTGCTGGGTGCAAGGGGCTGCGCTTGTGTCCGGGGGGGGCGCGGCTGTGTGTGCTTGTGCTGGCACAGGTGTGTGTGTGTGCAAGCGCCAGGTGCAGCTGTGTGCGCGTGCAGAGGTGTGCAGGGCTGTGTGTCCGAGCATGCATGGCTGTGCAAACCCGAGCAGCTGCGTGTGCATGCACGCACACCAGTGTGTGCACGCGCCTACGCGGGGGTGTGAGCCGCGGACGGAGCCGGGGCCGGGCAGGGCCCGGGGCTCTGGGACTGACCCAGCCGAGCCGAGCCGCTGGGGGCCGACCCCGTCCCGGTGCCGGTACGGAGCCTGCGGGCTCTCCCAACCCTGCTCCCGCGAGGCTCCCCCCACTCGGGGCCGTCCGAGCCCCGGGCGCGGACCCACCGAGGGCTGGGCCCGGGGCTCCCGGCGCTGCCGCGCCCTGCCCGGCTCCGTGCTCCGCGCTGCCCGGCGTCGGGCGGGGGAGGGGGGAAGGAGCGGAGCGGGTGGCACCAGGCAAAGGCTTTATTGCGGCCGCAGCCCGCGGGGAGTGAGCGGGGAGGGCCCGGGATGGGCTGGGGGCTTCCCCCCACCCTCCCCGCCTCCGACCCCATGGGCGGGGCGAGGGGAGCGCGGGGGCCGCCGCCGCCCTGCTCAGCCCGGGGCCGCAGCGCGGAGCCCTCAGGCACGGGGGATGTCCCGGGGCAGGTGGGGGGAGGTGCACGGAGGCTCGGGGGTGCCACTGAGGCTGGAGGTGTAGAGGAGACGCGGAAGCACAGGGAGCTGCGTCAGGACACGAGGGAGAGGTGGTGGGGGCAGAGGGGCATGGTGCCGGGCTCAGGGGGGCCCGAGGCTGCTGACAGTGGTGTAGCTGAACTTGGAGAGCGAGGCGTTGACGTTGGCCATGTCCTCATCGAGTGGGCGGCGCGGGCAGGTACGGCGGCAGCCAGTGCAGGTGCCCAGGAAGGCCTTGCGGAAGCGGCGGTTCATGAAGCAGTAGATCAGGGGGTTGGCACAGGCGGAGGTGTAGGAGAGGAGGTGGATGAAGGAGATGGGTGTCCCCGAAAGTGCACGCTGGGCTGCCCGCGGTGCAAAGGCACGCCAGGTGTTGGCAGTGAAGATGGGCAGCCAGCAGAGGAAGAACATGGCCACGATGACCACCAACATGCGGATCACACGCCGCTTGGCCACCAGCTTTGCCTCTGAACTGTTGATGCGTGCCCGGTCCTGCTGTGCACCCGCTGTGCCCAGTGCACGCAGCTCCAGTGCACCGCCTGGCCGGGAGAGCTGCAGGTAGCAGCCATCCCCTTCATCGCAGGCAGCTGCCAGCTCTGCACCACCATTGTGCTGGGCTGTGGGGGGGAGTGGGACATGGTCACATCCCCAGCCCCATGGCACCACATGGACCCATGCAGCACCAGGCATGGAGCAGCCTCCTCGGTGCGACAGGTGCCAGGAGGGGATGCAGCTCTGGGGGCTCAGCCCCGCTGCTTGCCCCAGGCAGGAGGTGTTGAGTGGATCTGTGCCCCGCAGAACTGTGCAGGTCCCCAGCTCCCCGTCCCCTCACCTGCAGCCTCCCCCTTGATGTCCAACTCAAAGCGGATCCCTCGATAGAGCTCACGAGAGATGAGCCCGTAAGCCACGATCATCACCACACCCGGGATGAAGAAGAGGATGAGAAGCAGCAAAACATACCTGGAAGGCACAGCACCTGTTGCATGGCAGCCCCTCGCCCAGCCCTGCCACAGCAGGTGTGCTGGGTGCAGGAGTGCAAGGCACGGGGCCGGGGCCAGCTCACCAGGCCTGCCGGATGTGCTCGCTGGGCCAGTCGTGAGTGCACTGGTTGAGGGCTGGGCGGGCACCGCGGGCAGGCATGGCCCGCGTAGTGCTGTAGATGGCGTAGGGCAGCATGAGCAGTGCCGAGAAGAGCCAGGTGCTGGCAATGACCCGGCAGGCGTGCGAGCGCGTCTGCCATACGCGGGATTGCAGTGGGTTACAGATAGCGCTGTACCGCTCGATGGCAATGGCCACCAGGCTGAAGGTGGAGACTGACACGGAGACGCCTGTGGGCAGCGAGGGTCAGTGCCTGCAGCATGGCGTGACACAGCCCCCCAGCCCCCCACCCACCGTACCCATGAGGTAGGCCATGAGCTTGCAGACAGCCTCCCCGAAGACGAAGGTGCCCATGAGGTTGGGGACGAGAGTGAAGGGCATGCAGCAGAGTGCCAGCATCAGGTCACTGAGTGCCAGGGACAGCAGGAAGGAGTTGGTGACGGTGCGCAGGCGGCGGTTCAGGAGCAGCACGGCCACGACCAGGGCATTCCCGCAGATGCTCAGCACAAAGATCAGCGCGTACAGCAGGACGCGCACTGTCAGGTCCAGGTCTGCGGGGCAGCAGGGTCACAGGCGGCCAAGTGCACGTCTGGGTGCACCGGGCATGGGGAGGGCGGTGTGGCCACGGACGGAGACAAGCGCCCGGGCTCTCACCAGCTCTAGCAAGCATCTGGTGGGCAGAGCCGGGACGTCCCCGCGGCCATCACTGCAGCGGACGCGGTGCCAGGATGCCCGGGCGCTCTCCCTCCCCAGCGCGGTTCGGCGGGCACGACGCCACCCAGTCTGGGCTCCAGCACCAGGGCAGTGGGCGGGCGGGCGGGCGCCGGAGTCGCGGCTGTGCTGACGCTCCCCGGGGCCGGGCACTGGCAGCCCCGAGCCCCCCGCTCCCCGGCCGCGCTCGGACGTGACCGCGGCGGCTGCGCACCGGGAGCTGAGCGAGCCCTGGCCGCGCGGCCAGCGACGGGCAACGGGGCCGAGGCACCGGGGCGGGGGCTGCGCGCCACGGGGCTACGCTCCCGTCTCCGCCCGGCACCTTCGCTGTCCCCGCGCGGGCACAGCCCGGCCCCGAGCCGCGCTCCAGGGCTGCCGGGTGCTGGGCTCCGGGCACCGGGGCCGGCGGGGCTGGGGCACACGGGGGAACCACGGGCGCGCCGGGTTGCGCCGGGCAGGTGACAGGGCGCACGGCGGGACGGAGCGGCTGCCGGGTCCCGTCCCGTCCCACCCCGCCCCGGTCTCACCTTTGGGTGCCGGGGGCCCGCGGAGGCCCCTGCGGAGGAGATCGCAGGCGGAGCTGTTCCAGGCGGAGCCGGAGCCGGTGCCGGTGTCTGTGCCGGTGCCGTTCCCGGGTCGGCAGAGCAGCTCCTGCAGGGACTCGTTGAGGCGCCGCGGGTCCATGGCGCCGCCGGAGCCACCGTCAGAGCCGCCCCGCGCCCATCGCGCTC
>CM021697.1:199324774-199468700 GCA_011074415.1 Stictonetta naevosa | reverse complement strand
GCCGGTGCCCTTGGCCGCGGCGCGGGGGCACCCGGCCCGGCCCGGCCCGGGGCTGTCCTCGAGCGGCGGGCGCTGGGGACGGGGCGCCCGGACCCGGTACCGGGGTTGACGGCGGCCGCGGGTGTCCTCGCGCGGGTCTGCGGGAAGCGGCCCGGCTCGGCTCGGCCCTGGCGGGTCCCCCGCGGGGCTCTGCCCCCGCTCCCGGTGTCCCCGGGGAGCCCCGGCCGGGCCGCACCGGGACCGGGCCCCGCGCCTCCCGCGGGCCGCTCCCGTTACCCCTACCTCCGCTGTCCCTGCCCAGGCGCGGCACTGATGGACCGAGCCCCGCGACCTTGACCCCAGGTAGGAGGGCGCTGGGACAGGGGTACGGGGAGCGCGGGCTGCTGCAGGGGCACGGGTGCTTCATCTGTCCGTGTGTCCGTCTGTCCATCCGTCTGTCCTCATGGGGGTGTCTGGGTCTGGTAGGCCTGGGGCGGTTGTGCCTCCACGAGCACCACATAGCGCCGGCCGGCCGTGGGGCGATGCTGATGTTGCCTCGGGGGCGCGTGTCCCAAGCGCCTTCTGGAATACCCCTGGCCGTCGTGCCAGGCAGCAGCACTTGTGGCTCGTGGTGCCCCGTGCCCACTGCCCGTAGACACCGGGCTGGTGGCCGTGCTTAGTGCTGCGTGCCGTGTGGCAGCGATGCCATCGGTGCCCCTGGAAGCACCCCACACCTTGCCGACAACGTGTGAGTCCCAGGGACTGGGCAGGTTCAACGCCGTGGTCACCTCTTGGAGTCCCCACTCTGGTGCCAGGCGGGTGCTGGACACCAGTGTGGGCTGAGCCCCCTCCAGGACGCGTCCCCTGGGGGCTCCGCTGGTCCCAGTGCAGCCACAGCGTCCCAGGTCTGGTTTCTGTGATGCATTGCCGTGAGCTGGGTCTCACAGAGTGCCTTGCTCTGTCCGGGTCCGTCTGTCAGCCTGCCTCCTCCTGCCTGGTGTGGCGCCCAGTGTGGCTCGGCGCTGCGGGTGCTGCCCGTGGCCGTCCCGGTGGCAGCAGTGCCGTGGGCTCTTGGCGCGAGGTGCTGGGCATGCTGACTCCTCAGGGTCTAACTTTAGCAACTGCAGTAAGACTGTGCCCATGTTGGAATGGGAAGCTCCACGCCGCGTGGTATAAATACATCTGGCCGGTTCCTAAAATACCCGGCGGCAGCGTGCTGCCTCCCCCGGCGGTGCTGCTGGCAGCGCGGCACACGGCTGCCTTCAGCGCCAGCTCTGTGCTGCTCACGCCGCGTGGAAGCTGCCGGCACCGCTGCCCGACAGCTCCTTGCACTTCCCACGCCGGGTCTCTGCCTGTGCTCTGGGTGTGCCGCTGCTCACTTCCCTTTTTGTGCCTTTTGTGGTTTAGGTTTCCTTGAGTGGCCTCTTTCACACCCCGCCTGTGGCCCTGCGGTGTCCCCTTGGTGCTGTCCCGGTACTGCCCTCCTGCCCCCATGGTGTCCCACCAGTGCTGGCAGAGCCAGGCTGGGCACGCGCTGGGACGGTGCCGTGCGGAGCAGCGGGACCAGGGCCTCGCCTGTGCTGGGGGCAGCAGGGGATGCCCGGCACAAGGTGTGGGGATGGAGCACAGGTGCGCTGTGGCACTGGGGGGAGGCCAGGAGGGAGTGTAGGAGCCATGGCTCCATGTGCTGCCCCCAGCTGCCACGCTGCCGTGTCCTGGTGGCAGTCAGGGCAGAGCTTTCCTGCTGAGGGCTCCCTGGCCTTGTGCCCCTTGCTCCTGCCCTGCCCCTCGTTGGGTGCTGCCACATCCCCAGGGCCAGGTTCTGCTGGTGCCCCTGTGCCCCGAGTGATGGCCGTGGGGCCTGGTCTGTGCCGGTGGCTGTGTTGGGGCCGGAGGATGCTGGGGACAGGGACTGGGACAGCCCTGTACCCTCGGCAGGGGCTGATGGCACAGCCTGGAGAGCCATGGTGCTGCCCTGGTGGGGAGAAGGGGCTGAGCACATGGGGCCTTGTGCCTCTGACTGGGGTGCCTGAGCTGCTGCACCGCACTGTGGCACGGCTGCAGGGCCCCATTCCTGGCTGAGCCTGCTGCCGCCATGGGGCTGGGCTGGAGGCAGCTCTCCCGGTGCCACTGGGTGCCCCCGCGCTTGGTTCCCAGCTGGCTCTGGGGTTCAAAGTGCAGGGCTGGGTGTGGAGGCAGAGCCACGCCAGAGCCCTCCTCCGCTCTGCTTCCTCGTCCGTCCCGTCCTGTCCTGTCCCACCTCCTGGCAGCCGATGCTGCCACCTCTTCCTCCCATTGCTGCCAGGCGCTCGTAGGGCAGTGCCCAGGACCCGGCCCCTTCCTGAGGCTGGGCCCCCCTGGCCCCGCTCCAAGCCCACTGGTGCGGGAGCCCAGTGCCGTGACAGGGCAGTGCCTGTCTGTGGGTGTTGCAGGGCTCTTGGCAAACACTGGAGCGAAGCTGGGAGGTTTTGGCTGTGCCGTGGGGCCTTGTGCAAGGCTTGGGAGCTGCTGCCCCAGCCCCACGCGCAGGTAGGTGACGTCCTGCCTGTCCTGCTGCCTCAGGGCTGGGCCTCGGGTCCTGCCAGGCTGCTTGCCCTGGGGGGCTCCTCTGGGTGCTCCCCTCCAGGCTTGTGCCTCCCATGGTGACGTGGGGCTGCTGCAAGCTGGTAGCACTCACAGAGCCATCCCCATGCCGGTGCTGCTGCTTGCCCGTGCCCTCCAGTTGTGTGCTGCTGGGGTGTGTGTGTGTGGTGGGGGGGGGTTGCCTGTCTGGCTCCATGCCTGTTTCCCTCCCCACGCCCAGGGTCGCAACAGCAGCTCCCTCACCCCCCACAGCCGCAGCCCAGGCTTGCAGTGTGAGCCCAGCTGCGGGGCAGCCACAGCTCCAGGATGGCAGGGCCAGACCCTGCACCCCTCGTGGCATAGCGGCGAGGCATTGGCCCCTCCAGGAGCTTCCCGGTGCAGCCAGGCCCCAGCAGGGCTCCGCTGGAGCTTCCAAAGTCAGTGCAGGTGTGCGGGCAGCCAGTGTCACCCCTGGCCTGTGTGACCCAGTGCCAAAACACAAGGAAGGGTTGGGTGCAGTGCAGGTGATGGTGGCGTGGCTCTGCTCCTGGGGCAGGAGTCCTGCTGTGCCCTGCTGCACGCTGGCACACCTGCCTGTGGAGTGTGGGGTCTGGGAAGAGCGGTCCCAGGCCAAGGGTCCCTCCTGCCCCAGCTCACCCATGCTGAGCTGCTGCTCTCCCACAGCCCAGGCCGTGGTGACAGCAGCATGGAGTGTGGGGCCCCGTGGGTTGGCTGCTGCCCTGTGCACCCGCAGCGCTGCCACGCAGACGTTGGATGTGGCCCAGCCCGAAGGGTGCTGCACCGCTGCCTGTGAGCCCCCCTGCCACGCACCGTGTCCCCATGGAGAGGATGAGCTGGCTCAGCAAGCTGAACCCCCGGGGGGCCGGGCACCGCACCACCCGCAGCGCCAGCTTGCAGAGCCCCGTCACCGCTGACCCCGAGACCTGCCTTATGGTCTTCAAGAACCACTGGTCCCAAGTGAGTGAGCTGCTGTGGGGGTGAGCCCAGGGCGTCCCCCCCAGCCAAGCAATTAACACCGCTGCCCCCAGGTGCTGCGGATCCTGGAGCGGCGGGGCTGCAAGCCGGCCCCTGATGACCTCAGCGCCGTGCGCAACAACACCTACCAGATGCTGAACCTGCTGGCGGAGGACCGGCCACGGGGCGACGCAGCTGCGGGGCCCATCCTGGAGTTTGTGGTGGCAGAGAATCTCCTGGAGCGCCTGCTGTGCTGGCACCTGCAGGGGGACTTCACGGAGGAGCGCAAGGTGGAGCAGCTGAAGCTCTATGAGATGCTCATCAGCCAGGCCCGGCAGCCCCTGCTGCAGCACAAGCCTGTGCTCACGCCCCTGCTACGGCTGCTCAGCCTCTGTGCTGAGCCCGCCTCGGCGCTGCTGGAGAACAGCCTGGTGCTGCTGCTCAACCAGCTCTGTGTCTCTGTGGCCAAGGAGCCCGCCATCCTGGAGCTCTTCTTCCACAGCCACACGGACCAGGGCCCTGCCAACCTCATCATATTCTCCCTCCTCATCCCCTTCATCCACCATGAGGGTGTCCTGGGGCAGCAGGCCAGGGACGCGCTGTTGCTTATCATGGCTATGTCTGCCAGCAACCACACTGTGGCCAAGTCCATCACTGACAACTCCTACTTCTGCCCGGTAAGGCCGGTGCTAGCGTGGTGCCTGTGCTGCCAGGGGCTGTGCCCTGCTTGGGGCTGCACGTCCCAATGCCATGCTCAATGCCTGTCCCCCCAGGTCCTGGCCACAGGCCTGAGCGCCCTGTACTCCTCTCTGCCTCGCAAGATTGAGGTGCGGGGGGATGACTGGCACTTCCTGCGCCGTGAGGACTGGATCGGCGTCTCCTCCCTCGTGCTCTTCATGAACTCGCTGGAGTTCTGCAACGCTGTCATCCAGGTGGGGCTCGCTGCTGGTGGTGGCGTGCGCAGGGCGGCGTGGGCGGCCCTGACCCCTCTGCTCTGCAGGTTGCCCACCCGCTGGTGCAGAAGCAGCTGGTGGACTACGTCCACAATGGGTTCCTGGTGCCCGTCATGGGGCCAGCGCTGCACAAGGTAGGGGCTGCTCCGGCCGGGGCTGTTTGGGGGGGCAGCAGGGCTGCGGGGTGCCCTGCGCAGGTCCCGGCCTGGCACACGCCCAGCTGCTGCTCCTGCAGACCTCCATCGAGGAGATGATCGCCAGCACGGCGTACCTGGACCTGTTCCTGCGCAGCGTCAGCGAGACGGCGCTGCTGAAAACCTTCCTGCGCTTTGTGCTGCTGCACCGCCATGACAATGCCACCATCCTCGATACCCTCGTAGGCCGCATCAACAGCAACTCGCGGGTGAGAGGCACGGGGGCTGCGGCGGGGCCAGCTCGTGGGGCACTGCGGCTGCCTTACACCCCCTCGGTCCTCAGCTCTGCATGGTCTCCCTGAGCCTCTTCCGGACACTGCTCAGCCTCAACTGTGAGGATGTGATGCTGCAGTTGGTGCTCAGGTAACCTGCACCATGCCTGCCGCTGCCCGGTGGCAGCAGGGTATGGCTGGGGCATTGCCTTGCGGGTGAGACACGGCTGTGGCATGGAGGGGCAAGCGCCTGGGTGGGGGCACGCCTGGGGGTTCTAGCGGTGGGGTGGGATGGTGCTGGCCCCCTCTGTTCCTGTACTGCGGTCTCGGCACGTCCCCGCGCGCAGCCCCGCGTCCCCCCAGGTACCTGCTGCCCTGCAGCCACGTCATGCTGAGCCAGAAGCGGGCGGTCAGGGACCTGGACATCTACGGGAAGACGGCCGCCAAATTCCTGTCGCTCATCCCACGCTGCTGCCGCCCCGAGAGCCTGCCGCTGCCTGAGCGGGAGGAGGAGCATGCCGCCTGGTCCAAGGGTACGGTGCTGGTCCCCTCGCCACGCCTGGAGTCCCTGTGCTGAGCCCCCAGCCCTGTGCTGCTCTGAGCACCTGCTTCTGCTCCTGCAGGCCAGGGCAGCCCCAACGTGGACGCCTCCTCTGTGGTGACAGTGCCGAAGCCCTCCACGCCATCCCGCCTCACCTTCTTCATGCGGCAGCAGAGCGCCGGCCCTGAGGCATCTGGTGTTGTGCCGCCGCGTTCCCCTGGCACGCCGTGCAGCAGCCCTGGGCATCGTGCCGGCCGCTGGGAGGAGGTGTCGGAGCTGGACAGGAACTACCTGGAGTACCTGCGGGACGCACGCCACAGCATCGACCGCTGTGCCTGGGCCTGCCGCGTCTGGTCGGCCCCCTATGACGGCGAGGAGCCGAGTGCCACTGGTGCAGCCCCCGCACCCGATGGCAGCCACCCGCCCGGCCCCGAGGGCTGCGGCGCCCCACGCCCTCCAGGACCCCCAACCCCGCGGACTAAGAAGCGGGGCCTGCCCGAGGAGGGGGCAAGGGAGGGCCCTGGGGGGGCACCCATCCCCGGTGAGCCCTGCAGCGGGGGACCCAGCCCCAACGCCCAGGACTCAGGAGCCCTGGTGAATGGGGCGCATGGGCTAGTGGAGCCAGGGTGTCCTGAGGGGGATGTGGTGGTGAAGAAGGTGCGCAGGAGCCCCCAGGGTGAGGGGCTGGCGCAGAATGGGGCTGCGCCCTCCCCCAGCCCCCAGCCGCAGCCTGCGGGCTGGGAGCCGCTGCCCTCCGTGGACTCGCTGCTGGAGGAGCTGCTGGCCAAGGCACCAGCTGAGCCCAACGGGACGGGCGTCAGCATCGAGGCCTTCACGGAGGAGCTGCGGGAGATTGAGGCCGAGATGAAGAATGGCGGCGTGGCCCTGCCCAGCCCCAAGGAGCCGCCCTGCGCGCCTGAGCTGCCCCTGTCCCGTGAAGAGGAGGAAGCCTATGCCAGCTTCGTCACCCTGCCTGAGGGCGAGCTGCTGGCCGGGCCGGGGGAAGCTGCGGGGCGGGTGCTGCCCCGGCCCCTGGACCCACTGGCGCAGCTCATCGCCAGCCCCCCGCGTGCCGTGGGGCCGCCCCCCAGCCAGCCCTTCACAGGTGGGGCTGGGCGCAGGGTGCGGGAGGGCGGCCGGGTCCCCCCTACCGCGTCCAACGCGTGCCCCTGCCCGCAGGCCCCTTCGTGACAGCGCTGTTCGGCAAGCTGGAGAACATGCTGCACAACTCGCTGTACGTCAACTTCCTGCTGACCGGGCTGGTGGCCCAGCTGGCCTGCTACCCGCAGCCGCTGCTGCGCTCCTTCCTCCTCAACACCAACATGGTCTTCCAGCCCAGCGTCAAGTCCCTGCTGCAGGTACCCGGGCCAGGAGTGGCAGTGCTGAACGCCAGCCAGGCGAGCAGGGACGGCCTGTGGGGTTGTGGTTTGGTTTTTAAATCGGTGGGAAACAGAAGTGTGGAGGTGCCAACGGGCCATCTCTCCAAAGAATGCTTATCCGTATGGTGATTGATGCTTTTTATTTGCTTATTTTTATATTTATATCCATATTATGTATTTATATTCGTTTATATATGAAAAGCATACATCTGCCTGGGGCTGGCCGTGATTCCCTCCCGCCCTCCCTCCCACAGGTCCTTGGCTCGGTGAAGAACAAGATCGAGAGCTTTGCTGCCAGCCAGGAGGACTTCCCCACGCTGCTCTTCAAAGCCAAGAAGTACCTGATTGCCCGGGGGAAGCTGGACTGGTCAGACACGCCGAGCGTGGTGCCGGCCCTGCGCCGCTCTGAGACGCTGGGTGAGGCTGGGGCCAGGGTTGGGGGGAGCAGCACCCACCCTGAGGGTCCCACCATGAGGGCTGGGGGCAGGCACAGAGGGCTGGGGCTGCACCAGTGCTGGGGGCTGCATGGGGGTGGGGGGCTGCTGAAGTGGTGGCGCAGAGGGCTGGGGGCTGCGTGGGGCATCGTACAGGGGCTGCACCACACGCAGGGCTGGGGGCTGCCTCTCCCAGGGTGCCCAAGCAGCGCGGGCCTGACGCTGTCCTGCAGCCCGCAGCCGGAAGCCGTCGCTGGGCGAGCTGATCCTGCGGCATGCCAACAGCCCGACACGGGCACGCCAGGCAGCCCAGCTGGCGCTGCAGCAGGTGCGGGATGGGCCGGTGCTGCAGGCGCTGGCGGGGGCCACGCTCTTCCGCGGTTCGGCCGAGAAGCAGAGCGAGGCGCTGCGGGTCAAGAATGCCGTCTACTGCGCCGTCATCTTCAGCGAGTTCCTGAAGGAGCTGGCGGCCATCGCCCAGGCCCACGCGGTCACATCCCCGTTCCTGACCGAGCCCCCCGAGGAGTGACTGCGGTGGGCGCCTTTTTAACCACACGCAGGGCACGGACCTTTTTAATTTATTGGGGATGAATGTTGTGCTGAGAGCTGGCTGCGGTGCGGCAAGGGGAGGCGGCTGCCCGTGGGGATGCGCCGGGGCCGGCAGGGCCGGATCCTGTGCCGCCTCACGCGGGGCGGGCCGGCTCTGCCCCCCACCCCCTGAGTCCCTACTGTCATCCCGTCACCTACCCCCTCCTCTCTATGCAACGCCCCGTGCCGTGGGGCAGCCCCACGGGGGCTGTGGGGCGGCGGGTCGGGGCCGGGGCATGGGGCATGGGGGCTGGGTGGTGCATGGGGAGGGCTGGTGTGTCTGTGCTGTGTCAAAGCCCTTCTGTAATAAAGGGTCTGGTCGAGGGCACTGCTACTGCCATCCCTTCAGGGGTGAGGGATGCAGGCACTGGGGTCCCCTTGTGCTGCCTGAGTGTGGGGGCCTGGCCCTGCTCCAGCCAACCCCTGTGCTGGTGCTATAGCTGCATCCTGCACCAGGGCCCCAGGGGGCTCGTGCTTTGGGTCCTGCCTCCAGCTGGGCCCCAGCAGCTCCCGGCCTCCCAGCCCCCTGCACCTGGAGGATGGCCCCCAGCAGCACCCTGCTCCCCCCCAACAGTCAGGGCACGGACACAGCTGCAGCAGGTCACGGTGTTTATTTGTTGTACAAACATCTGCAAAGTGTGTGGGCCTAGGGCACCACGAGTGGATTCCAGCCCCCATAGGGCTTGGCTTGGGCAGAGGGCTGCGGCCAGGGCTCCCACCCTGCTGCATAAAGCTGGGATGGCTCCGGTGCCCAAGCCCCCTGCCCATACTGCTGCTGCTGGATGAGCCCCTGGCTGGGACTGCAACCTGCCCTGCCTAGTGCTGGGCACTGCCTATGCCTGGCACTGTCAACCTGTCCATCTGTCCTGCAGCCAGGCAGGCACCTTCTTCCAAGCACCTCCATCCACCTCCACATGTAACTGTAGGGCTAACCTGCTGAATGGGGGGGTGGAGGGGGGGCTCACAATCACCCCTCCAGCCAGCCCCCTCCCTCTGTCCCCAGGCACGGGCTGGGGAGGGCCACACACCCTCACCCTCAGAGCAGGGTTTCCTTGCAGTCGTGGCTGCAGGTTGGCCCCTCGAACTGCAGCTTGAGTGCCTGTTTGGGGTGCAGCCGGGGAGCCCGTGTGGCGAAGGGCAACAGTGGCCATGAGAGCCCATTGTGCCTGGGGGGGCGGCTGCAGAGCGCCAGCACCACAGGCATGGCCACAGCCAGCAAGCATCCAGCGGAGGAGGCTGGTGGGCTCCGTGGGGAGGTGTTGGAGACAGGTGAGTAGCTGCATGGGGCTGGGTGGAGTGGCACTGCTGGAGCCCTGTGCTGCGCCAGCAGGCACAGGATGGCAGTGTGGCCACGCTGGGCAGCCAGGGCAGGGATCCGGCCATGGCTGTCAGCAAGGCAAGTGTTGGTGCCGCGTTCCAGCAGCACCTGGACCACCTTGACATGGCCCTGCTGGGCAGTGATGCCCAGCGCCGTCAGCCCTTAGCTGCAGGCCTGGCCGATGTGGGTGTCACAGTCCAGCAGCAAGCAGGTGGCGGTGGCCTGGCCCTGCCAGGAGGCCAAGTGCAGGGCTGAGCACTGCTCGCTGTCTACTGCATCCACCTGGGCCATGTGCTGCAGTGGTGGCTGCACTGACTGCAGTGCTGTGTGCCCCTGGGTGTCACGGCCCTCAGGGTTGGCCCTGTGCACCAGAAGCAGCTCTGCCAGCGCTGGGTGCTCCTCCAGCATCAGCAGGTACAGCAGGGTCAGCCCTCAGCATCAGGCAGGTTGGGGTTGGCCCTGTAGTGCAGCAGCAGCTCAGCAGTGGGGTGGTGGCCACGCAGGGCAGCAATGGCCGGGGCAGCGCGGCCATCGTGGCTGCAGCGGTCCAGGGGTGAATGGCTCTCTAGCAACAGGTGCAGGCAGGGGCAGTGACCCTCCTGGGCAGCCAGGTGCAGCGGGCTCCAGCCCCACGTGTCACAGCCCCCGGGCCAGCAGTGCCTGCTCCATGGCTGCGCTGCTCTGCACTGCTGCCACAGACAGCGCTGTCCGCCCCTTGGGGTCCATGTTGTCCATGGCTGCTCCCCAGAAGAGCAGGGCACTGACCACTGCCCTGTGGCCCACGGCGGCCGCCACCAGCAGTGCTGTGTGCCCAGCCACATCCACCTTGACCACCTGGGCGCTGGCCTCCAGCAGCAGCTCCACCATTTCGGTATGGCCCTCATAGGCAGCCGCCAGCAGGGGCGTGAGGCCATCCATCACAGCTGCTCCAAATAGGCACTGTGCTCCAGCAGCAGCCCCACCACCACGCTGTAGCCTCGGCCACCTGGCACACAGAGGGCAGCCACTGAGAGTGCTGCATGCTTGTCGGCATCAGCATGGCTGGGCTTGGCACCATGGGACAGCAGCAGCTCCACGATGGGGCAGTGGCCCATGTAAGCAGTGGCAATGAGGGGGGCCCGTCCCTCAGTGTCAGCCTAGTCCACACGAGCACTGTGCCAAAGCAGCATCCGGATGACATTTTTGTGGCCACCCCAGGCATCTTCCCGCAATGCTGGTTCAGCACCTTGTCAGTCTGCTGTGTCAGGTGCTGGCACAGGGCAGGCTCGTGGTCCAGCCGGCACAGGATGTACTGCTGCATGTCTTGCACCACCGCCGCCTTCCGCAAGTTGTCCAGGCACAGGCAGCAGAAGCCTGGAAGGGAAATGCATCAAGAGGGGACCACGGCTGCCCCCTGCCCTCCTGTGTCCACCCCCACCCACTCCTCAGTCCCCAGCCCCACTCACCAGTGAAGCTCCTGGCCAGCACCTTGCCATGCCAACATGCCGAGCAGACCAGAAGCAGCCAGGGGGGCATCAGGGCCTGGTGCTGGGCCAGCAGCTCTGCGATGGTGCTGCTGCATCATGATGGCTTCCACTCACCCTCAGCCACCAGCATCCCCTCATCCAGGGCATCCACCAGCAGCAGCAGGGGCTGCTCTGGGGTGCAGCAACGGCAGCAGCACAGCCCTGGGGGGACACAGTGGCACCTGAAGCTGTGCCAGGACCCTGACTCATACCTGCAGGAGACCGTGATGCAGTGCTGGGGGCTACACCTGTTGTCCCTCTCCTCTTGAAGGCCTCATCTGTGTCCAGCATGCTGTCAGCAGGCAGTGGGGCAGGGGGCAGCCGGTACCCCTGCAGCAGCGGGCAGTGCTCCAGGGGCCACACCAGTCCCAGGACAAAGCAGTGGGGCGAGAGCGTTTTGGTACCCTGCACCTGGCAGAGGTGCCAGCCCAGCACCTGAGCGGCCAGATCGGCAGAGTGCCCACCTGCTGAGGTCGGCCACAGCAGCTTGGTGCACAGAGCCGTCTTGCCACAGCTGGGATCCCTGGTCAGCATCACACTGCTCCCTTGCCTGTGCACCAGCCGCTGCCACAGCCACTGCAGGGCCCAGTGGAAGGACTTGCCCTGCAGCAGACTGCCCATGCCCCCGGGTTCCGTGGGGTCTAGGGGGGCACGGGGCATGCTGTGCCCTGGGCGCCCCGTGGCCAGCGAGGCGGGGGGCTCCTCCATGTGGACCCTGCTGCCGGGCCCTGCCTGGGGTCACCGCGTCCCCGGTGTGCGGCAGTCGGCATGGTGGGGCAGGTACCCGGGGGGAGAGGGGTCAGGGGCACCGGCAGCCCTGCCTGAGCTGAGCCCCCAGCCTGCGGTGCAGCCCTCGCCCCACACCGCGCTGCAACGAGAGGATTCGGGGCGGCACCGGCGCTGCGGGGACCCCGGCGCGGCCCCCCCGAGCCCCGGGGCACCGGGACCCCACGCGTGGGGCCGGGACCTCCCGGCTGCCAGGCGGGGGGGGGGGGGGGGGGCACGGGGCGGGGGCGGCTCTTACCGTGCCCGGGAGCTGAGCGGAGCGGCGGAGCTTCCGCCGGCCGGGCGGGGCGGGAAGCGGCGGCGGCGGCTGAGCCGGGGGCACCGGAAGGGTCCGTCCGCGGGGCTCAGCCGGCTGCGCCGGGACCGGCACCGGGGGCTGGACGATGCGGGGCGGAGCGGGGCGGTGTGGGGCGGTGCGGAGCTTCGGTGGATGTATTGATCTGCTCGAGGGTAGGAAGGCTCTGCAGGACCATCTGGATAGGCTGGACCGATGGGCCGAGCCCAACTGTATGAAGTTCAACAAGGCCAAGTGTCGGGTCCTGTACCTGGGGCACAACAACCCCAAACAGAGCTACAGGCTGGGAGAGGTGTGATTAGAAAGCTGCCTGGCAGAGAAGGACCTGGGAGTATTGGTGGAGAGTCGGCTGAATATGAGCCAGCAGTGTGCTCAGGCGGCCAAGAAGGCCAACAGCATCCTGGCTTGCATAAGAAACAGCATGGCCAGTAGGTCCAGGGAAGGGATTATCCCCCTGTACTCCGCTCTGGTGAGGCCGCACCTCAAGTACTGTGTTCAGTTTTGGGCCCCTCACTACAAGAAGTACATGGAGGTGCTTGAGCATCGATAGCTTGAGGCCAAGCCCATGGTGCAGTGTGGGGTGGTGGCCGAGGGCGCTGGAGTGCAATGGGTGCTGCAGGAGATGTCCTCACGTGGAGCTCCTGCTGATCTCAATCTGCCTGCAGAGCAGGGCACTGGCAGCGGGAGGAGGGCTGGATGGTTGGTGCCCTCCACCAGGTCCAGGCAGAGCATGGGGAGAGCATAGTGCTGGCAGGGGCCTCAGCACGGCACCATGCGGTGCTGTGCCCCTGGGGATGGGGCAGGGGAGTGGGGCTGGACAGCCTGATCGAGCAGTGGCGGGATGTGGTGGCATGGACCTGGCCCCTGGAATCCCTGCCCCTCTGCATGCTCTGGCTTCAGGCAAGGTTTTGTTTGATGCCATGGCTTTGCAGGCACAGCACTGTCAATGACCATCACCTCCATGGGTGGGAAGCACCATGTCAAGCCCAGGATGGCAAAGGCGGCTGAGAAGTGCTGCTGGCACACCGGGGAGCTACAGGAGCTCCTGTGGCAGCTGGTGCTGGGCGCGTGTCACCTTGAGGAGGAATCCTGGTGTGGTGGAGCTGCAGTTCGCCTGCCCACCCTGCCAGGAGGGGAGGAGGCCCTGGGACGTCACTTGAGCCCCAGCCCAGGCTTGCACCAATGCTGCCACTCTTGCACTCAGGCTGAAGGTGCCTGGGGTTGTGTGGCATGTGCTGCCCTGGTCCCTTGGGTCCCATGCTGCAGGTGGCCTGAGTACAACGTTGGGTACATCCAATGGAAGGGGTAAAGGTGATACAGTTTGGTCAGGGAGAAGGCAACATGGATTTTGACTTCAGGGAGTGTTTGGCTTATTTTAGGATATCACAAGCAGCTTAGCAACAGCACTATGCAAAACCGAAGTGACCCACCCTGTCAGCAAAGCGGTCTCAGCAGTGTTTGAATCTCTTTCAAGTGATACGGGGGATATGCAGGCTTTTTGTTCTGGCAGCAAACAAAATGCAATGTCTTGGCAGAGGCAGCAGCCCCACAAGGCAGGGAACAAGCCAGAACCCTTCTGCAAGGAGCATCCTGTGCCCGGGTGTGGGGGGAGCAGGGATGGGGGTGGGCGGGGGCTGCAGCCATGGCCATGGGACTTGGGACCCCTCCTCGTCCCACAGAGCTGACAGAGCCAGTGAACATCCTTCTTCTCCCCGCCAACCCCCCGCCATAGTGCTGCAGCTTGTGGGGGAGGTGATGCCTGGGGAGCCAAAATTAGACCCAAGAAAGATTTCTCGTGTTTTGATCCTGGGAACCATTCCCACCACCAGAGATTCACGGATTTCCACCCAAAAACCCTATGTAGATGACACAACCCAGGCAGCTCCCACATAAACCCTACTTCCCCGGGCGTGCCAGGGGCTGTAGGATGAGCAGGGAGCAGGGGGCCCAGCGGTGCTGTCTGTGTGCAGAGCCCCTGGTGCAGATCCCTGTGCTGGGAGCTCCTGAGGGGATCCCTGGGGACTACAGGTGGTCTGCTCCGGCTTCTCCCTCGCCAGACATCCCCTGGGCCATTGGCTGGGCTCTGGAGGTGTCCTGGGACTGTGCCGGGTCTCCACCTGCGCAGGTGGGGCTGAAGTGGCATTTACACATCCTGGCTTTGCTGTTGGAGCACCCAGCTGGAGACTGTGGGGTTGGGTGGTATGCTCTGGGCCATTGCTGTTTGCAGCTTTCCCTGCCAGCAGAACTGCCCTGTGTGGCTTCCAGCCAAGTAAACCAGGTGCCTGTGTGCACATGTGAGTGTGCACATGTGTGTGCGTATGGGTGTGCAAGGGCTGCTGGCACTGCGCTGCCTGGATGGGATCTGCAGGACCAGGGCTGCTCAGAGCTGCAGGGTAGCCAGCGCTGGCAGCATGCGGGCACTGCTCTGCCTTGGCCCCAGCTCTGCTGAGCTCCTGCTTGGCCCCAGCTGCCTCCCAAAGACGGAAACTGGGATCTCGTGGCTCCAGTCACACCTCCCTCTGGCAGTGTTGGTGGGGACACTGAGCCTGGGTCTGGCCACGGCTCTGCTCTGGGGGGAGCTGGGCGCAGTCGCAGGGGATGTGGCACGTCTGTCCTGCCCCGGCTTCTGCGGTAAGGGAATGGAGAGAGGAGCAGGCATGTGGGCAAATGGGCAGGTACCAGGGCCTGGGGGGGGACAAAACTGCAGGGAGTGCTGCCACTGATGTTGCCAAAATTTGCAAATATATGGATACTGCTGCCCCGTGGACTGGTGACCACAAGCACTCAGAACTACATTGCTGTTGGCCCTGAGGAGGGCTGACATGCCTCCCACCCCTCCAAAATGCTGTAAAAAAATCAGGGTGCAAATCACCCAAAGAGGAGCAGAGCAACCCAGCCGCAGCACCCCCTGAGCTGTGTGGGGACGGTGCTGCTCCCATGCCAGGACCCGGCGAGTGGCCAGCAGGACTGATCCTGCCCCGACCAGCGGACGTGCGGAGGGGACGCCGGTAGAGCCCTGGGATGCCACTTGGAGGTGCAGGGGAAGGGCTGCCGGGGGTTTCCTCACGCCTTTGCTTCCTCCCCTCACTCTGAACGACACTGGCCCTGACTCATTTCCTGGTGGTGCTAGGATGAGGCTGGCCCTGGCAGCGCCTCACCGGGGTCCCGCAGCCAGGCTGGGCATGGAGCAGCCCCCAAACCCTGCAGGGAGCTGGGGATGTGCAGTAGAGTGTCCGTGTCCTGGCCGTGGGGACACCCTGGGAGTGGTGCTGTACCGTGGCAGCAGCACCAGGCTCTGCTGGACTCTGTGCAGCTGCCCCATAGTGCGTGTGGCTCAGAGCTGTTGTGCTGCCCCTCTGCGCTGCTGGGCACCAGCTTTCTCGTGCTGTGTTTGGCTCCCCTTGCCCGAGGTCTGCACATCACCACTTCCATCCCTCGCCCGTTGCCACCTGTTTCCCTCTCTGCCTTTTGGGGGCTGTGCTGTGTGCTCCTGCTCCTACAACACGGTGCCTCGCAGGGCAGCCTGGCTTCCCCTGCTCAGCAAGACAGCAAGGGGCCAGGCAGCCACGGTGGGTGAACGAAGCTGGGGCCCCAGACATGTGGCAGAGAGATGGACATGGAGCTGTGGAAAGTAGCAGGGGCAGGTAGGGTGGGGATGCTCCCACACTGCCACAAAGCAGTGCCTGAGCTTTATTGTGCAGAAATTCTGCCACCCTAAACATTCCTTCATCCCAGATGTCCTTGGAGAATTAACCTAGAATTAAGATATTAACAAAGAATTAACATAGAATTAAGATATTAAACAGCACTTGTCCCAGGACAGAACCCTGCAGTACACCACTTGTCACTGGCCTCCACTTGGACATAGAGCCATTGACACCACTCTCTGGGTGTGACCTTGAAGCCAACTCCTTATCCACCGAATGATCCACCCATCCAATCCATCTCTCTCCAATTTGGAGACCAGGATGTCATGTGGGTCTGTGTCAGAGGCCTTGCAGAAGGCTGGGTAGATGACATCAATTGTTTTTCCTTTGTCAACTGATGCAGTCACTCCGTAGAAAGCCACCAGATCGGCCAGCAGACGGGGCTGAGCGGTGCCTTGTCCTTGTTCCCTGCAGTGTTTGGGACAGACCACAGCTAAGGACAGGCTACCAAGGGCAGGGGACCAGTGCTCTGCTCTTGTCTGGCTTTGCAGAGGACATTTGAGGCTATGCTCGGTTCAGGAAAGGATTCCCCTTCTGCTCAGAGATCTGGGAGGTATGGCAACTTGCTCTGGGACCTCTGACATTGCACGTGGGTGCTGCATGGCTACGGCTGTGGGTTCAGAAACTGGGGCTGGCCCCCTCTGCCTGAGAGCATCCTGCTTTACATAAAAGCATCTTCTGTTAGTCTGCCGAGCACGGCCCTGCTCCACATGAGGTTAAGTTTAATCCTGGTTCAATTAATCCAATCTGCAACATCACTCGGTGTTCTGGAGCCCTGCCCAGCCCTTGGCACAGCAGCATCCCCTCACTTTGCCACCTCCTCCTCCAGGGCTTGGCACTGTGGCACTGAGCCACAGCAGCTCCCGGGACAGCCCCAGCACCCACCTTAATGCACAAATGTCCCCTTCTAAACAAATGTCCCCTTCTAAACACAGCCTGCCCCTCTCGCCCCGTCTGAGATGCCGAGCTGGACACGCTCACAGCGCCATGCAGACGTGCCTCCATTGGAGGGGGAGCCTTGGGAGAAATGCTGCCGCAAGGCTTTAAAGAAAGAGGAGCTGAAGACTCTCCCACCATATGCAGGAGCTGCTCTGGCTGTGTGTGGGGTCCTGGCAGCCTCCTGGGAGGCCGCTCGCATTTGCAAATATCTACAGGCTGTTCTCAGAGAGATGGCAAGGCTAGAGGGATGTATTTGGTAATGAAAGCAGCAAGAAGCCCTGAGAAATGTTCCCAGTGTGCACAACGGGGAGGAGGAAAAGCGTATTCTGCGGGCAGCCTCTGTGCTGCCAGGCAGTGCTGTGGCACATGGGAGATGGGGGCAGCCCCATGGGGCCTGGGAGGGGGTCAGGGCCATGCCCCAAAACGTGAGCAGCCAGCTGCTGCCTTCTGAAGACCGCAAGTTCCTGTGCTGTGATGCAGGAAGCCAAAGCTGTGGTCCCCCATCGGTCAGGAGAAGCCCCCCACACCGCCTTTGGCCCTGCGCCCCACAGGCCCGGTGCCCGCAGCTGGCAGCGGGTCGGGGCAAGGCGAGACGTGGTGTGCTGCCAGGTGCTGCCCCGCTGGGCGCCGTTCCAGCAGCCCTGCCTTTCCATGCAGCCTTTCAATTCCCATCTTCAGCTTCTCACAATAGTGATTTATTTTTCTGTTTTTCAGGTGAAAGAACACTCCTGCAGCATGGGATAGATCCTCCCCATGTGCAAACGCAAAGGCTGAGCCATAGCGCTTTTCAGCCTCCTTGCTTTGAGGCTGAGCCTTTTGGTTCCCCAGCTTCAGTGCCAAGATGAATTCCACCCCAGCCCATTTCTACAGGCTTCCCCTGCACCCAAAGCAGGTTTCCAAGGCGTTTTGTGCTGTGTCTCCTCCGGCAGCAACCCCCCGTTCATGCCGGCTGCATTGATACTCTGTTGGTGTGCCTGGGGAGTGCAGGGCCCCCGGTGCTGTGCTACCAGGCCTTGCACCACGGGTCACCATCACCAGTTCTTGGAGGGCAAAGTGAGGACTGGGACCGAGTGGCTGTGGTGGAGCAATGCAGGCAGTGCAGCGCTGGTGCTGTGCCACTGCCTGCTTCAGGAGCAGACGGAGGTGGGCGCGTGCCCAGGGAAATGGCCACCAGTGCCCCGCGGGGACTGCGGGCTCCTCTCCCGACAGCCAGTGCTGTCATCCAGCAGGACGCGTCCTGCAAGGATCCGCACCGACCCTGCGCTCAACACCACTCAGTGTTTTGAATCAATTAACAGATATATTTGGAAATCTATTCCCTTTGTAAGCCACTTCCTCTGTGATTTGCCGATGCATTTTTAATAACAATGTTATGCAATTGCTAAATAAAACTCCTTCCAGAAGTTAATTGACCAGGACAGATTTTCCATTAAAACCGGGCTGAAGCATAAATTTCTGTTACTGAGAGTTGCAGAACTGAGCTGTGTGGGGTTTTCTGCACCTGTGTGTGGGACCAGCATGAAGCAGCCACCAACCCCGTGTCTGCTCCGCTAGCTTCTGACAGGGATGTCGCTGGCGGCTGTGGCTGCTGAGCTCCTTTCTGCCCTGAGGGTCATTACGGCCCTGTAACGAGGGGCCTCCAGCAACGTATGGGTGCTGCACAGGACATAAGAATGCTTCTTGTGCATGTTGGCACTGCATGCTGCGACTGGGATGCTGCCAGTGTCAGAACATCTGCCCCTGCTAACCAGAACATCCCTGGTGCACGCGGTGCTGCTCACAAGTGCTCCAAATTCCTGAGAGCAAGAGGAGCCATTGACTGCAGGCCACGGAGGTCAACAATGCACCTCAAACGGAGTGGGGCTGAGTAGAATAGAATAGAATAGAATAAATAGAATAGGATTAGAACAGAATATAATGGAATAGAACAGAACGGAATAGAATTAATAGAATAGAATAGAATAGAATAGAATAGAATAGAATAGAATAGAATAGAATAGAATAGAATAGCTCAGTTGGAAGGGACCTTCAGAGACCACGAAGTCCAACTGTCTGACTGCTTCAGGGCTAAACAGAAGTTAAAGCACATTACTGAGGGCATTGTATAAATGCCTCTTGAGCACTGACAGGCTTCAGGCATCAACCACCTCGCAAGGAAGCCTCTTGCAGTGTTTAACCACCCTCACAGTAAAGATTTTTTTCCTAATGTCCAGTCTAAACCTCCCCAGCTCAGCTTTGTGCCATTACCTCATGTTATAATGTAATTCCCTCATGAGTTAAGCTCTCATGTAAAACCTTTAGCCATTTTCACTACAATTGTGGTGAAATTTTACTTCTCATAATCTGTTACAGTAGAAGCAGTGATTTCTTTTTCATGCTGAGCCTTTCTTCAGATTTGAAGATGCCTTGGAGCAGACACCAGCCACAGTGAAAACATCAAAAATTGGGCACTCTGTGGGGCTGATCAGAAGGGCTCACAAGGATTTCCAAAAGAGGTTTGGAAAATGCACAGTTCCTTTATCTCCTCTGAAGACTGGATTACTGAAAACCCCACTTGCAAAGACTGCAGCTTTCCTCAGTGGGATGAACAACAGCCTGGAGGCACGGGGCAGGAGCCGATGCTGGTGGTGATGATGATGCCAGTGCTGCTGCTGGTGCTCAGTTTTGTACTTCCTATGCTGTCAGCCCCGTGGCAGTGGATGAACTGGGCACTGCATTCTGCAGCCCTATTGAGGGCTGCAGCCCACTGGTCCCATCCTAGGGCTGGGATGCAGAGCCTGGAGCCCACCAGCCCTGGGGGCTCAGCGGGACCTCGGGCTGTGAGGGGATACCATTGAGCAGTAGCAGAAGGGGCTGGGGGGTCCACCAGAGAGCAGCGAGCCCTCACACAGTGGGGGGCTCCTGCAGCCACTGAGCGTGCAGGAAAGGAGGGGAAAAACAACCTTCACCCCTTGCTGGGCTGTGAGCTGCTGATCGAACATCCAAGCTACCCCCTTGCCCAACAAAGCCACACTTGGCACCCTCCAAGGAGGGGGTGGAGAGGTTAGCAGCTTGGCCACTCGTCTCCTTCCGTCCCCCCATCTCCATTCCCTTGGGATGCCTCAGCCCCTGCCCCAGCAGAACAGAGCAGAGGCTGAGCTGGAGCTGGCTGCTTCCTGCGTGCTGGTGAGTGCTACCTGCGGTGTGGAAGGTGTAGTGAGCTCGCAGGGGGTGGCAGTGAGCAGCTCCCGCAAGGTGACCCTGGGGCAGAGCACGGCTCTGCTGCTCCAGCAGCTGACTGGGAGCAGAGAGGTCTGCACCCCCGAGAGCTTCAGAGGGATGCAAGCTTCCAGGCTGTGACGGGCAGCCTGCAGAGGAGGAGGCTCCAGGGTAGCTCCACCATGACTGCCAGGGCCTGCGGGGAGCTGCGCAGAGGCTGGAGCTGGGCTCTTGCCAGGGGTGCCTAGGGCCAGGAGGTGCCCTCTGGGCCCCAGGCAGCACTGCTGTGCCAGGCGGGTGCTGGAGCCCTGGCACAGGCTGCCCAGAGAGGGGCTGGGGGCTCCTCCGCAGGGTCTCCAGCAGCCGCTGGGACGTGGGGCTGGGTGAGCAGCTCCACAGGGCCCTGCTGGGGCAGGGGGCGATCAGCGGCACCCAGGGGTACCCCCAGCCACAGCCACTCTGGGAATTTGTGGAAAGCCAACGTCTGCAAGCCCACCAGGTCCCCATGGAGCACTTGTGCGGGGGAAGCCACTGCATCGGGCAGCAGGGCACAGATTGCTGAGCTTTAGCCTGGCAGCCCTTTTGTGGAGCAGCCCTGTGCTCCACAGCCCCTGGGCAACCCTACTGCACATGGGCTCCTGATGAGCTTCTCAGTCCTGAGAATTCCCAGGCCTCTAGACATCCTCCCATCTTGCTCAGTGCCCAACTGTTCCAGCCCTGCCAGGACTTCAGGAGCACCATCCACCTATTTCTCCTGGTCTCTGCTGACCTGCAGCCCTCTGCCTGCTCTGCTCCAGCTGGGGCAGGGTAGTGACACCCCCAGACAGGGGGATGCTGAAACAGAGCTCAACCAGAATGGCTGAGGGACCCTGTGCTGCTGCCTGCACCCAGCTCAATCCCAGCCTCTGCTGCCAGCCCTAACAAATTCCTCCTGACCACAAGGGGAAGAAAGAGCCTTGTGTTGGAGGTACAAGGCAGTGTGGACCTACAAGGTCTCACACAAACACCACTAATAAATTTTTGCAACCCAGACACATTAATACAGAACTTGCCACTATGCTATATTTTCTGCCAGCTGTGGATCAGCTAACCTCCCCTTGGACCTTTTCAGCATTAACTCCACAAACAATGCTGCCAGACAGCCTTGGGTTAAGACAACACTGCCAGCTTAACTAGAGGGGTATAAAACACTGAATTGCAATTGTTACACCTCTGGTTCTCATCATTACTCCCTTCTCCTGCTCCAAGACAAGAAAAGTGTCACCCATACTGCACTACACCATTGCTCCTCATTTTCCCCTATGTGTGGGATCAGTGCCCTGTAGGGCTAACTCAGTTCTCAGAATAACCTTTTCTGACTGCTGCAACTGTAAGCACTATCACCCCTAAATAAATCTGTAGGAAAAGCAGTTCCCTTAGCATTAATTCCCATTCGCTTCAGCTGCTGACACTCTGTATCCTTGTGAATGTGCTTAGACACCTTAACATGTGAAAACACCACATGGCATCTTCCTCTTTAAATACATATTTAAGCTAAGAAATGATCTTTACATTCACAACTACCTTTGTTATCACCCAGTTTACACTCTAAACCAAATTATTATGTAATCTCCCATCTGTTACCTCCTTCAGCTATGCTGGGGTAGGTGAAACAGCACACCCAGGATCCGTACAGACCTGGAGTCAGAACTCTGCAAAACACGAGTAACAGCAGGCAGAGAATGTCCCTTTCTTTTCACTGGGCATTTTCCTCACACATTTAATACAGGCTGAGTTTTGCTCAGCCTGTCCTGTAACACAAAGCCTGGGAGAGAGCAAAAGGCTCTCTTCTTCTGGACAGGCTGTCTGAGAGCTGGCCATGCCAGGCTACCAACTGAAGACCATTTGCTCGCTAGGACTAGCCAGATTGTCAGTTCCACAAAAAAAGTCACCATCCCCATTTGCTGACAAAGGCACAACAAGCATTCCCCAACCTTCACTTATGCCAAATCTTGATCTCTCCTGGACAGGGAACCTGGAATACCAGAGCAGCGTCTGTGTAACACTCTCACATTTCCTCAAAACCAGCTCCACCCACTTTTGCAGTCTGAGTTCACATGTGCTGTTGCATTCCTGTACTATTTATTTCCACATCATACACACAGGGTAGACTTCTATAAAAGATTTTTTTTTCCTGATTATGCTGGTTTTAAAACTTCTGGAATTGCTTCTTGGTACCAGCAGCCTTTGTGACCTTGAGGACATTGAACCGGACAGTCTTGCTGAGGGGACGGCACTCTCCGACGGTAACGATGTCCCCGATCTGGACATCCCTGCGAAGACAACACCAGCATTTCAGTGGTTGTCAATTTTCTGCATTGATGCCTGATAAGCACAGACATCTGCATTACATGATGCCAGAAATGCTGCTGTGTAACAGCAATGAAAGGGAGCTCACATACTTAGAGCTGTGAATCAAGAAGGTACAATTTGAAGTGCTGCAAGACGTGTGCTAAAAAAGAAGCAGTCACTCCCTGAGCTGCCACAAGGCCTGTCACTCTACGTGAGCACAAATCAAGACAAGCCTAAATGCAAGCTTTTCACAAAAGCAGGATGAGTCCCAAGCCCCTGAAGGGAAACCTTTCAGCAATCAGGAGTTTCCCTTCCAGTCACATACAGGCTTGAAGCACTCAACCCAACTCACCTGGACTAGCACTTCATCTCATCCAGGTTTCCCTGGAAACCCTGTACTCCAAAGATGAGCTTAGGAAGCGAACAGCAGACAAAAATGCTTTGAACCTGTCCTCGTTGGCCTCAGCATCTACTTTGGAAACTTCAGTCCCAGATTTTTTGCCCTTTTTCAACAAACTGTAAAGCTGTAACGGTGTATGGTTTCGGAAGTCAACGGGCAGACTGACCAGAACAAGTCTTGTGGTTCAGCAATAGCCACTGGCATTGTCAGCAGCCTCCTTCATTGACAGGGGCTCTGAAGACCATCGTGAGTTCAGACATCACCACCAGCAAACAAGTTCCAGGTCAGAAGCAGCAACAGAACTGCACTTACTCCACTGATGCGCATGCCCACTTCAGTTTCTAGGCAGAAGCTAGGTTCAGCACCACACACATTAGACACACGCCTATCAGACACGTGAGCATGTGGCACTTCTGTACCCCTGCTCTGTGTGGGTTGGCACTCTGCACAACCACTGCTGGACTGCAGGGGCTTACACGCACCTGAAGCAGGGGGAGAGATGCACAGACATGTTCTTATGGCGCTTTTCAAAACGGTTGTACTTGCGGATGTAGTGCAAGTAGTCCCGACGGATGACAATGGTGCGCTGCATCTTCATCTTGGTAACCACACCTGGGTGCAAGAGGTGGGAAGGCGACAATGAGCATAAGCAAGGATACACTGACCATTAGTAAGTTAGCTGGGGATCTGTATGTAACTAGTGGAGAACAGACTTTCAGACAAGCTATCGAAGATCAGCAGTAAGGAGCGGCATCTGACATCTGAAGGCAGTGCCCATCAATTCTGGTAATTTCTCCTGACCTACCTTAGTAAGTTATAAAGCATCCTTTGAGAAATGCTCTAACACCCTAATTCTATCAGGATGAAACATTTTTCTTTCCACCTATCAAACTACAGCCTCCAAGTTTATATTATGAAACAAACATTTTTTCCTGTGCTTTTGGTGATTTTCTGAAGCTGTCTGATACATTTCCTAGCACCATAGCTCCCTGCACTATCTACTACTACATTACATCAACATTGCAGCATGGTACAGCTGGAAGGGCTAGCGCTAGCAACAGGTCCTTGCTGCAGGCATCAGCAAAGCCACAAGGGCATCATCGTCAAAGCCCCTTCACCATGAGGCTTGGAAGACCATCGTGAGAATAGCATCATGTGCAGCTCAAGGACCACAGCTGAGCTTCCCAGCAGCTCCAGATCAACACACAGAGATCATGAGCTTTGCATGCTTACCAGGGGGTAACACGACTGTGTTTACAGCATTACACCTTAACAAGCTTCACAACTCACCTGACAGGATTCGGCCACGGATGGAGACATTACCAGTGAAGGGACACTTCTTATCGATGTAGGTGCCCTCAATAGCCTGCAAAAAGAATCAGTTAATCAGTGTTTGGACAAACAGTCCAGGCAGTGCAGAGGCTCAGTGATGGTGCTGAGGATCCATAACTACCCCAGCCCATGAGCAGACACATGTAGCCCCACGACAGAACCACCACAGCTTTCAGGGCACAGCTGCCCAGGCTGTGAGCCCAGGAGCAGGGCTGCAGCAGCCCTGCCTGCCCAGGCGCTGCAGGGAGGCCGGGCATTACCTCCTTGGGAGTCTTGAAGCCGAGGCCGATGTTCTTGTAGTAGCGGGGAAGCTTCTCCTTGCCGCCCTCGCCCAGCAGCACCCGCTTCTTATTCTGGAAGATCGTGGGCTGCTTCTGGTAGGCCCGCTCGGTCTGCGGGGGGCGAAGGGGTTATCACAAAGGGCTCTGGGTGCGAAACCCCCCCAGTGCCTCACTGGGGGCCCCCACCCCCACACCGGGGCACGGCTCCTCGCTGGTCCCAGGGGCTCTCCCCCGGCACAGCTCCCCGCCCCCCCGCCCGCAGGCCTCCTGCCGCCTCTGCAGCCGCTCCCCCGCACCAGCCCCGAACGGGGCGGCCCGACCCAGAGCGGCCCGCAACCCCCGGCAGCGGCAGCCCGGCAGCGGCAGCCCGGCAGCGGCAGCCCGGCAGAGGCCGGGTAGAGGCCGAGGCCGGGTAGAGGCCGAGGCCGGGTAGAGGCCGAGGCCGGGCCCCGGCCCCGGCCTGTGGCGGCGCGGCCCCACCTGCGTATCCGCCATCTTGCGCCGCGCGGCGGAAAAGAGGCCGCAACTCCGCGCGGCGCCGCTTATCCGGCAGCGGGGCGGGGCGAACGCCGGAAGTGGCGTCACGGGGAGGAAGCGCTGCTCGGGGCCCGCCGCGCGGGGGACTGCTGGCGGGGCGGAGCTGGCGGGGCGGGTGGGGGTTGTGGTGGATTCGTTCCCTGCAGAGGCAGGGGAAAAGTCTCAAAAGCGCGTTACTTACCGACAGAGGGCTTGTTTCTGTAGTGTACCTGCCACAGCCAGGCCCCCTCGGTGCGTGAGGGTTGCAGTGCAGCAGGGTTTGGGTGGGATTTCCTCCTGGTCCTGCCCTGAGGGGAGCAAAATGCCGCCTGTGCTGATTCAGTGCATCCAAAAGTGCTGAGGTTCTTACTGTAACTACTGCAAGCACAAGGTGTGCTCCCTGTGTTTGTTGGTTAGGTGAGGGACTTGAGAAGGGTAGGCAGTGACTTCTATCCAGGAGCCCCTGGTCCCTGCAGGAGCTGGTGGAGCAGAGCCTCTGCCTCGTGAAGCCTCGGGAGCTGCCCTGGAGGTAGGGGTGCGCCTAACCAGCTGTGAGGGCACACACTGACAGGGGTCTGCGGTTTGTAGAGTCATTAGGGTTGGAAAAGCCCTCCAGGATCACCTGGTCCAGCCACCCCCTACCACCACTGTCACCCACCAAACCATGTCCCCAAGCACCACGTCCAATCTTCCCTTGAACACCCCCAGGTGACTTCGCCACCTCCCTGGGCAACCTGTCCCAATGCCTGACTGCTCTTGCTGAGCAGAAATGTCTCCTCATTTCCAACCTGAACCTCCCCTGGCACAACTTGAGGCCATTCCTTCTGGTCCTATCACTGGTTACCTGTGAGAAGAGGCCGACCCCCAGCTCCCCACACATTCCTTTGTACCCATGCTGCCTGAACTCCAGAGAAGTGGAGCTTCTGGGTGGATACCTCTGGGCCTGGACAAGTATTTGTGCTTTTTCAAGGTCCTTTTCAGAACCTGTCAATAATATTATCAGGGTTGGACCTAATTTTGAATTTTCAGCAATTCTGGTCTCCTGACATGCAGTGGGGTATCTCAGAAAACACAGTAAATCTATCTTAGCTTAGCTTTATATAAAAATAGTATAATATTATTGTGATGCAAATAAAGTTATATTAAACCAATACCATATGGTACCCTGTTTAATACATGTCACACAATTAATCAATTGAAGATGAAGGAGAGGATAATGGCTTTTAAGAGCTCTTTTAATAGGCATCCAGTTAGTCATCCTCTGCCTCATTAGGGGCTGAGTGCACAGGGAACTTCTGTCACTGAAGTCAAAGTCACTTCTAGCAAGGAAGAGCTAATTTGTGTGGATAATGTTTGACTCTCCCATTGTCTCTTCCAGCACTAGAAATAAGGAATGAACTGGAACCTAGCAGGAGTGAGGCTCAAAATGAATGGCAGCTTGAGAGTAAGTCACAGCGGAACTTCTTGCTCAGGGGCTGTTGATGCTGAACGTATATGGGAATTGTGGAGGGGCTGGGCAAGTTCACAGAGGAAAAATCCATTTGTGTTTCCTAACTCTGCATCAAAACCAGCTCAGGAGGTCTCTGTGGGGCTGGAAGTCCTCAGCAGCTGGGCATGTTCAGAGATGTTGCAAGTGCTTTCTCTTCCATGTGCTTCATGGAGATGTGGAGCTGGGCCAAGTGCACCTCTGGCTCTCTTGCTGTTCTGCTCCCAGCCTGGCTGCACTTTGAGCAGGATTGCACTACCTGGCACGTGGCAGGGGACAGGAATGTTTTTGAGTTTTGGTCAGTGGGTCGTGGATCTTCCTGTGGCTAAATAAGGGTCTGGGTGGGCTCTTGCCCTGGAGCCACTGCAGTATTGTGGTCTGAATGGATGGCAGGAAGACCATAAGGGTTTTTATATGAATTGTCTTCAAAGTCTTCAAACTTTCAGGGGGAAAGCAACATGAAATGGAGATATGTAATTAAATTATCCTGAAAATTACCCTTAATTACCATCTCCACTAATTACCCATAAGCTGATGAATAAATAAATAATATAGCTTTTTTAACTCACCTGTTTGACACAAACTGAGTCACCTACTGCCTTTAACTCATCAAGAATTGTAAAGAGTAGGGGAATAAAAGATGACAGCCCTTTTTTTCTCCTTCAGGTGGGCAAATCTGTGGTTGTCTTGCAGCATTCAGATCAGTCCGCTGCCAGTGAGGAGCAGCTTGCCCCTGGGTGCAGCAGCTGCAGCAGCAGGCCAAGAAGAGCTGGGTCCACGTGGGCAGAGCTGTCTCAAGACCAGGGATGAAGCTGGTGGTGTCACACTGCTGAGCTCCATTGATGCAAAGTAATAAAAAGGGAATTTCTGACAACACGATGATCGGGAGCCCAGCTGTCCGCGCTGTGGCTTTAGGGGGCAACATGAGTAGTGGTGGGTGAGCACTGGCACCCAGGCTGGGGTAAGGGGTCTCCTCACCACTACGCAGGTGGTGGTGCCTTCCTGCTGATCCTGCAAGCAGCTGTGTGTTTCAGGACAGGGCTAAGCATTCATTTCAATGACCCTCGGCTGGAAATATCGTCAGAATATTTGTAGGGGCTGAGGAAACGGCAGAGCACAGACACTGTCTGGCCAGAGAGGACTTTTTCCTCTAGGCATTGTCTGGCCGCACAAGAGACCATGGAGCCTTTGGCATAAGGAAATACGCAAAATCCTTCCTGCTGTTATGGAGAAAACTAGAGGACACTTCACCAGCTCCAGAAGCTGAGCTGAGAGCACCAGGGATGAGCTAGCAGCAGGTGTCTTCTGGCAGCTGGAGGGAAAGATCTGAGGTGCTTTGAAATGACACAGGAAGGAAACAAAATTGTGCTTGTTTTATGACCTGCAGTGTTAGGTTGTGAAGACAGATTATGGAACTGTTTTCCTGCTGGTTGTTTGAAATAGACCAATAGCCACTGAAAATGCTGTGTTTGGGGCAGCCACATCCTTTCCCAACTTGCAGGTTTGGCCTTTAGGGTACCTTGAAGTCCATTCGTATTGCTGTGCTTCCCACCACACTGCCCTCCGGCTCCGGCTGCCCGGGTCAATGGTCCCACAGGTCCCACCAGTCTCACTGGTCCAAAGGGTCCCACTGCCACAGCCCTTGGGCCCTGCATGGGGCAGAGCTTCCCTGTGCTGTGCTTGCCTGGGTCTGTTGGTCGGGGTTCTCAGCCCAGCAGTGCTGCAGATGGTAAGGGTGCTGTGCTGGGGGTTGGTGCACGCTGGGATCCAACTGAAATGAATTCAAATCGGTCCTTTTTACACTTAATTAAATCATACAATCACAGAATGGTTTGGGTTGGAAGGGACCTTAAAGATCATCTAGTTCCAACCCCGTATGGGCAGGGCCCCCTGCCTCCAGCCCAGGCTGCCCCCAGCCCCATCCAGCCTGGCCTTGGGCACTGCCAGGACTGGGGCAGCTCCTCTGGGCAGCCTGGGCCAGGGCCGTACCGCCCTCAGAGGGAAGAATTTCCTCCTAACATCTAACCCAAACCTACTCTCTTTCAGTTTAAAGCCGTTACCCCTTGCCCTATCACTACTCTTCCTGATAAAGAGACTCTCCTTCATTGCTTCATGTTTTCTGCTGGTGATGTTCCTTGGGTGATGACTTACTTCATCCACATGCTAAACACTCCCAAGCACTAAACACTGATAGCACTGTGTGCTCATCACATGTTTTATATGAATTCAGTTCTGCCCATCCTCTTTATTATGGTGTCACACATGTCCCATTTAGACCTTTGTCAGGCTGTTGGTGCTTATTCGGTGCTCATCTGGCATGACCTGCCCAGTCCCCTTGGCCATGTCCTTGTTCCAGGCAGGGTCGCGGTCCCTGCTCCAGACCTGTGTGCTTGGTGGGTTCCTCCCTGGCCATGTGAGCAGAGCTGCTGTGAGACCACAGCACCTATGTTTTCCATCCTCTCCTGCAGATCATAGAATCATAGAATGGCTTGGTTTAGGACCTTTAAATCATCTAGTTCTAACCCTCCCCACCCCCCCGCCATGGGCAGGGACACCACCCACTAGACAGGATGCCCAGGGCCTTGTCCAACCTGGTCTTGAACACCTCCAGGGATGGGGCATCCACAACCTCTCTGGGCAGCCTGTGCCAGTGCCTCACCACCCTCTGAGTGAAGAATTTCCTCTTAACATCTAATCTAAATCTCCCATCTTTTAGTTTAAGACCGTTCACCCTTGTCCTGTCGTTGTCTGCCTGAGCAAAAAGTCGCTCTCCATCTTTTTTATAAGCCCACTTTAAGTATTGAAAGGATGTCACGAGGTCTCTCCTGAGCCTTCTCTTCCTCAGGCTGAACAGCCCCAGCTCTATCAGCCTTTCTTCACAGGGGAGGTGCTCCAGCCCTCTGAGCAGCTTCGTAGCTCCAAACCCCACGGGGCAGGGCTGTGTGCTGGAGGCAGCACCCTCCGCCAGGGAGCCTCTCTGAGCTCGCAGCTCTGGTAGCGTGAGTGCTGCCAGGCAGAGGCAGGGGCCCACCGCCCTCCACCAGGATTCCCAGGCTGAGGACTCAATGGGCTTAGGGCAGACTATCCATGGACCTCACCAACAGTATGGGCACCTGTTGAACTCTGTCCTGGGCAGCTCAGGAAGATGCTTTGGTCCTGCTGCCCCTCGGGCACACCCCACGTGGACCCAGTCCACCCGTGCTGCACATGCTGGGTCCCAGCAGGGCAGGGATGATGCCAACACCTGTGTTCTCAGCCACAATGCAGCGAGGGCTCAGTCATGGTGGCTGGGCCCCCATGACACCACTTTTCCCCACCCTGCCCTGCAGCTCAGCTTTTGGACAGTTATTTTTTTCCTGGGTCTATAGTTCAGTGTGATTTTAAGGCTCCTGTGCCTCTCTGAAAAACTGGTGTGACCAAAGGGTTTCTCCGATAACTGGGAAATGGCTAGCACAGCTTCAGTCCTTCCGAAGGAAAGGCAGGAGAAGGCAGAGGATTGTGGAGCACTCAGCCAGAGCCCAGTCACTGGAAAGAGCACAGAGTGTGTCCTCTTGTGATCCCTGTTTCCAAACAGGCAAAGTGTGGGGAGGCAATCAGGAACAGCCAGCGCAGATTTTACCAGCGGCAAACTGTGCTTGACCAAGCACAAAGTTAAGGCTTAAAGTGCTTTAAAGCAGTAGCCCATTAAATATTTTGCCTGTTATCTTCCTGCCATCCCTCCTGTTAACGTCTCATTAGGTCTTGCAGTGACTGTTAGCAGCCCTGATGATGAGGGTTTGCAAAGCAGTGGCTTCACATGCTCCTGGCACAGCTCAGTGCTTGAGCAGACCCCCAGTGCCGAGCAGGCACTGGATGGGTGAGGGGGATGCGAGCGCTGCCCGAAGCCTCCCTCTGTCTCCTGTCTACCTGTGAGCACGAGGAGCTCCTGCACCATTTGCAGGGGACAGCTGGCATGTTATGTTGAGGAGCATGTCCTGTCCTGGGTGAGGCAGTGCAGAGCCAAAGACAAGAGAAGAGCTCTGCCCCCCTGGGTGGTGCAGGTGCTGTGCTCCTGTGCTTGCCCCTTTCCAACCACCCTGGCTCCGAGCAGGGAAATCGCCCAAGGGTGGCCACGGGCTCAGGGATGCTTCAGGTCCGGTGCTGACTTGTGGTTAGCCAGCAGACTGGGGGAGCCTTCCTGCTAGTTACAGCAGCTGTCACATGGAAGCCGGTACAATCACAGAAGCACAGACCCACTGTTGGAAAAGACCTTCAAGATTCCTGTCTGACTGTCACCCTGACATGTTACGTCCCATCACTAGCCCATGTTCCTCAGTGCCACATCCACACATCCCTTCAATACCTCCAGGGATGGGGACTCCACCACCTCTCTGAGCAGCCCGTTCCAATGCATGACCACTCTCTCCATGAAGACATTCTTCCTGACATCCAACCTAAATTTCCCCTGGAGCAACTTGAGGCAGTTTCCTCATGTCCTATCACTTGTCACATGAGAAAAGAGACCAACAGTAGGGACCTCCTGAGAAACCGGAGAGCCTTCTGCACCACAGCAGTGCTGCCCGGGGCCCAGAGGGCACCTCCCGGGCTCCAGGCTGGGCCCGGGGCCTCTGCTCCTGGCCCTGGGCACCCCTGGTGAAAGCCCGGCTCCAGCCTCTGTGCAGCTCCCTGCAGCCCCCCCCCCCCCACAGCCCTCTGTGCCTGAGGGCCCCCGGCTGGCTCATGCTCAAAGGGGCCGTGGGCCAGGCTCCCTGCCAAGCTGATCTCCCCTCATGCCCTGCAGGTACCCTCGGGATGGGGTCACCACATGGGCTCTGTCATCCCAGCACTTGGCTCTCACCATCAGCTTTTGTGCTCCCTCTCAACTGGTCTGCTGTGTGAGCTCTTGTGTCAGCATGCCCCCGAAACAAAATCCATCTAGCTTCCCACTGATGTTCTCCAGGAAAACTCGTAGTGGCTTTTAACCAAAAGAACAGAGCCTGCGGACCGTTGCCCGTGGTGCTGCAGCACCACAATCATGATCTGTTTGTCTGCTGGACTGTTAACAGCAGCATGAACGCATGCAGGCAGATATGTTTATCGGTAAGATTTAGGAAATTAGGGACTGTCTGGAGATCTTCAGAGGAAGGGATTGCATCTGTCTGGAAATTTCTTGAATGTCTTGAAAAAGAAGCGCTGCTGCACTTTATGCCAACAACTTGATAATCCAATTTCAAGTTCATATATAAAGCTTTGTTCAAAAGTTATTTCAATTTACCTTGTACCCAGGTACAGAAACACCATATTGCACATCTATTGTTCTCTCCTAATGTGTGTCTGCAAGGAGGGCCCAGACAGGCCCGATGTCTGAAGTCAGTTATTGCAGAGGAGAGAATGCCATGGATGAGCACTGAATACAAATGTAAGGGGAATTAACTTTTTCTGTTGTGAAGAAGGTCCAGACATTCAGATTCTTTCCAATACACAACTTGGCTTCTATCTGCACACTTATATGCAGGATTCTGTTCTGCTTGGAGAGCCCCCAAACACAGTGCTTCTTCTTCTCTCACCAAAGAAATGCAAGTGGTGGAATAGACGGAGCTGAAAGGACACGGGGATTTGTAGAGACTGAGCAGGGGTGGCACTGGGGCAGTCTGGCTTCTTGGTGACTCCGCTGCTGTTTGTGAGATTTGGCTATGGTAGTTTATGATATAATTATTTTGTCCCCCATTGCTCCTGCTGTGCAAATCGTTGCTGCAATCACTGTGAGTCTGGCTGTGCTGTACCAAGTGGTTGTCCACATGTCTGCATGAATTTTGGAAGGTGAAATAATACTATATTGACCCCTTAACATTTTTCATGAAAACTTTGGTCCTGGAGTCTCTGCGCTTGGAGGTCTGCAAAAGCTGCCTGCCTGGATGTGGTGCAGAGCGGCCTGCTCTGGGTGGCCCTGCTGGAGCAAAGCGGGAGCAGACGGACTTGCCATCCAGCAGGGCGCAGTGGATGGGAAACTTGCAGAGAAACCTCTGCAGGTCTTCCTCTGCTGGCCCTGCTCCTCCTCGCTTTCTCCACTGCCTGGTCAGCTGTCCTTCATCTCATTTGCCCCTTGCTCTATCAAATTGCTCGATGCAAACTTCTTGGAAAGGCTGTTCCTGGATGAAGACCCCTCTCCATCCTCTCTATTCCCTCTTCATATTTTGTAGCCCATTTCCCCCCTGTTCCTGGACCTGCCTCAGGCTTTCCCACTGCAGTGCTGTTGTGGTGGCCCCGAGGCCACCTCTCCTGGCAAGCGCCGAGTGTGGCAGGCATCCGTCACTGGGGGGAGACCCCAGGGCAGCCACTGTGATGGATGGGGGTGGCAGGAGGGGCAGCAATGCCCATGGTGAGGTGAGATTTTCTGAATCCCCTTTGGTCCACACTGATGGTGGTGCTGCCCAGCTCCCACGGCAGCAGGCCCTGGGGCCAGTTTGTCCCCATGCTTCCCAGCCACCCAGGTGTGATGCCAGAGTCTGGCAGTGCCCAGAGCCCCACTGGCTGCCGGGGAGGCTGCCATCACCTCCCATGTGGAAATGCCTCAATCATTTTGTCGTTGGAAGATTAACCAGAGCCTTTATTCACCAGAGCAATTAGTCCTTCACCTTCACTCCTGGGTTTTCCTTAAGCAGATTTATCTGGCTGATGTGCTAGTCTTGCGAGTAATCCCAACGAGCCCGTTTGTAACAACCCAATTATAATTCTTATCAGAGACAAGTGCCATACAGGAGGTGGGGAGGCTGACTTGTGTCTTCATGCTGCTTACTCCTTGCCTCTCCTGCTGAGCAAAGCGCATCAACAATGGCAGGGCGAGCAGCCCCCATGTGACAGCGCTCGCTCCTAACACCCCAGAGCTGTGCTGGCTCTGCCCTGCTGCCCCTGGCCAAGCCCCTGCTGGTTCCCCTGTGCAGCTGGGGCATGGGGCTGCCACACTTTGGAGTTTTGCCAAGGCTCTGTGCTTTCCTGCTCATGCTGAAATTTACAGAAACTGCAGTGTTGGAAGATGAGTGACAGAAAGCGCTTCTGGAGGTGGGGCTGGGCTCTTTGCTGTCTAATGTCTTTTCCTCTTCTGAACAGAAAGTCCTTAGCTGAGGGCTCTGGGGATGGAGGAACACGTCCTGGAAGCATGCACTGCCCAATGTGGTGGCAGCAGCCGATCATCACTCGGGAGATGCCTGGGCCAAAGACGCTTCGCTGTGGTGAGCATGCAGCAGGAGGCTCTGTGTGGTTCCTGGCAGGGGGACCCTGCCTGGAACGAGCAGAGCCCAAGAGAAGCCGATGGCTGAGGGCATAGTGTGGAGTAAATGGTGTCTGCACCACCCCAGGCATGGGAGAGTGGCAATCTCATTAATAGCTTCAGTTTCAGGGTGCACTTGGTCAATTTTCTGTCTACATCCAACTTTCCCAATGTCAGGGATCTTCAGATAAATTTTACAAAAAATTATCTCATCTGGAAACTAAATTATTTGACACTGTACTTATTTCAGCTCCTTTTTCCATCTCTGTGACTTCGTGCTCTCTTCAATTCAGCTGCCATGCTATGGAAAATTAATTTACTAGCCTTCAGACTGACCATGCTCTGTAGTCTCCAAGCCTCCTCACTGACATCCCTTTGCTGCTGCATAAGTCCTTCAAGCTGACCAGCTTCCCAGCATGGAGCTGCCACCCCAACAATGGTGGAGGCTCCTGGGGCCCCTATGCACTATCAGGGGTCTGGGACCCTCCATCACCCTTTCTGTTGCATGGACAGGCTGTGCATGTAACCTCCTTCGGGGAGGCAGAGACCAGAACTGCTGATACAAATCGTGGAGAGGAGAAATGGGCATTTCTTAAAGGCCCCTTCCTTGTTCCTGCCTCTTTTCTCTGCACGTGCCTGTGCCTGTCCATGGCTGCCCACGCTCCTCCTGATGCCACCACGTGCAGCACCCGTCGTAGGACAGGACCTGGCTGAAACGCAGCATCGCCCTGTGCTGCGAGGGACATTGGGACACCGGTGCTTTCTGAGCTGCCGCTGCTGGTGTCCCCAGCCCCAGGCAGTGCTGGCTGGGTGCTTCTTGGTGTGGGGGACATGGGAGGATGGCAGTGGTTGTGCTGCTGGGCAATGAGAGTGTCAGGGTACATCCACAGATGTATATTTAATGAGGTGTGTTGTCTGAGGGGTTTCTATCAGCTCTAGGGGCAGCAAACACACTGCATCTACTGATGATTACTTGGCTTTAAAAGCAGAGCTTGTACCAGAGGAGAAATATAAACCACAGCTGAGGAGTAAAACAGAAACACGGATCAGAGCAACAAACTGCCGAGTAATGAAAGACATTTCCTCTGGCAACAGGCATGATGTCATAACCTCGGGGGGCAGTGCCGGTCCCTGCGGCCCCATCCCAGGTGCAGCCCCGCGAGCCTGCGGCCACCGTGTGCTCAGCCCTCGCAGTGCGGCCGCGACGCCCCCCCAGTGAGCTCCCTCCACCTGCTGCAAGCACCAGGACGCTTCCTCTGGTGGCTCCCAGCATCCACACGATTCTGTGGGGGCTGCAGTTCCGTCCTTGCCTCTGCGTCAGGATGCGTTTGGCCAAGGTCTCGCTTTCGGCACCCATCTTCGTGCAGGTTGGTGCTCTGCAGAGGCAGTGCTGGGATAACCCCCCCGGTGCTGAGCTGTCAGCCTCAGCATGAGCGCTCTTGCTGCCCACGTGCTAGATGCAAGCATGTGCTAAAAGAGGGGTTCAGGGAAAAAGAGCCCTGGACCACCAGTGAAGCACTGTGGCTCGTATCTCAGGGACTACAGCCTGCATCAGCACAAGGCAGTGACTTATTCCTCCATTACCAGCACCACCTATATCAAACCCAAACGGGTTTAATGAGGCTGCATTTCAAAGACTCAGCGATGTGCATGATGGCCACAGAGCAGAGGTCGCTTTCCCACTGGGTTGTGCCTTGGAACTTCCCCTCTGCTCGCACCTGCGTGTCCTACTGCACACACTGAGGTGGCCGGGGCATTTGTGTGGTCCCACAGGTGTTACAGCCCCACAGTTACCCTGTGGCACCTGAGCACCAGGGGCGAGGGAAAGCAGTGCTGGCTGCAGAGCAGTGCTGCCACCTGGGCACAGCGCAGGCCACGGGGCTGCTCCTGTGTTCCTGCTCTCCTGCCCAGTGCCACCGTGTCCCTGTCCCCACCATGGCTGGCTGTGCTGCGCCTGGTGTCAAGAGCCAGCCTCAGCCTCCACGTGGAGTTTAGGGAGAAGGCTGCAGCCTGGATTTTGTGCAGCCATCGCTTGCTTTAGGCCTCGGGGCTGAGTTTTTCTTAGAGAGGTGCCCCAAGCCTGTCAGTGCTTGAGACAATGGGACAATGCCCTCATTAATATGCTTTAATTTTTGGTTAGCCCTGAAATGGTTAGGCAGTTGGGCTACATGGTCTCTGGAGGTCCCTTCCAGCTGAACTGTTCCATGCCATGCCATGCCATGCCATGCCATTCCATGCCATTCCATTCCATTCCATCCCATCCCATCCCCATCCCCATCCCATCCCCATCCCATCCCATCCCATCCCCATCCCCATCCCATCCCATCCCTCCCCATCCTCATCCCATCCCATCCTCATCCCATCCCATCCCATCCCATTTCCTTCAGTTCTGTGTGGGAAGGTTTGGTGAGAGGTTGAATAATGCAGATGACAACACACTCCAGAGGCAGCACCCTCACGGTACTGCTCCAAAGAAGCATCAGGCTTCAGGTGATGCTGCTGCCGAGGCAACGTTTCCTCCATCTCCCGCAGCGATGGGAAGTAGAGAGAATTCAGGGGAGGCGTTTCATGCAAGCAGCACTGGAAGGTGCGAAGTCGTAACAGAACAGGCATGAATGTAACAGGTCTGACATTAACGTGTGCGAGCGGCGATAATGCAGTAGTCCTGGCACTGCTGGCAGTGTCCAGCTGCTGCCAGAAGCCCAAGCAGACCTTGTGTTTGTGGCTCTTGGGGGTAATAAAAGGGCATTTCATCAGCCAGCCTGGCTCAGTCCCTTGTTTGTGTCATTTATCTACAGTGTTTTTGCTCTTTTCTACTCTCTAGAAGGAACTATGCACATGTACCAAATGCATTCTAAAAGATTAATAATTATTTAATAAATTATTAAAAATGTGCTTTCTTGTGGTGCTGCACTGATGGATGCCTTTTTGTCGTGATAAATACACTCTTGCTGAGTTTTTAAGTGTTTATGATTGAATTGCTGTTTTGTGATGTTGACCTTCCCTGCAATGGTGAGGCAGGATGGCTGCGCTTGCCTTGGTGTCTGTTGCAACATCTTTCTTCAAAGAGAGCAGGTTAAATATGAATTTTGAAAAGCAGCAGCTGAAAAGGTCAAAATGATGTTATCAGTCAGTTTAAATTCATTGAGTACAGTTCCTGCTTTTTACCAAGAAAATACTGCTGGTGGAGGAACAGCGTTAATTAAAAAGCCCATGAGATGTGATGAAACCATTTTACAGACAACACAATAAAACATTTATCAAGGCAAAAATGACAGGAGCATAAGTGCCTGAGGCTAATGAATGGGTCGTCCAGTGTCAGATGAGGTTCGGTGCTGAACCGTAACGCAGCACGTGCCGTTCAGGTGAGCCTTTCCCATTCCCTCCGGTGTAAGCAGTGAGGATGTGACCGCGGGGCTGGCTCAAGTGAGGGGTGGCCTGGTGAGCCCAGCAGAGTGCCACGAGGGTCTCACCGTGTTTTGGCCTGGCCCTAGCGAGGCCCTAGAGAGGCCCTAGAGTGCCTCTCCCATCACCGTGCTGTGTCCTGGGGCTTTCTTCTGGGAAAACTGGAGAAGCAGCAATGCTGTCCTCTGGGAAAATGCCTGCTGGTCACTTTGGGGTTGGTGGTCAGCAAGAAATGCAAATAACTTGTCCACCTTTCCTCGGGAGGCCCCATCGGCCCTGGGGCTGGGACCACCCCTCGCTTATGGCTCTGCCTCGTGCCCTGCCCTGGCCGTGCTCGGGCAGGGCTTAGGCGCAGCAAAGAGCCCATGCTCACCGCCACCCAGCCACCTCGGCTGGCCTCACATTCACCCACCTGAGCTGGCACTTGCATTCTCTCTGCTTTTTCTTCAGCAGCTCTCACTGTCCAAATGTGGGTTGTTTGACCAGTGCTGAGCTGAATCGCTGCCCCATGAGGTGTGGAGCCCACCTGAGGCCACCCCTGCCTCTTGTCCCTATGAGGAGTTTGTCTGGTGCCACACTCCCCTGTCATGCCCCAGCCCACCCCAGCCGGGCAGCTGCTAGTGCAGATTTGGTTCAGAACAGATTTAACTCTTCCTCCTTAGGCTGAGTACCAGTCTCTGTGTATTTCATTATTTGTTGAGGAATTTAATTAGTTAACTCAATTTGGTCGGGTGCTCTCCGGGACATGGGGGAGTGCTATGCTGCCAGCAAGAGCTCCTTTCTCTTGCTGCACACTGCTTGGTGTTAGCATCCTTGTGGTTGTCCTTTTTCCACCAGGCTTCCATGATGCTCATTACACCAGTGTGTTCAGCCAGGGCCAGACATTCCAGTGTTCGTTTCCTAGCCCCATAGCAGTGCTGTTGATGGAAGTGTGTTGCTGTTTTGGTTTTCTTCTCTGCACTTCTATCAAGTGTTGCTCTACTTCATTTTCGTCCGTTCCCATCCTTTACTCGAGGAATCTCTGTTTCTCTGCTCCCCGAGCCGCAGCCGTTTCCTGACGGTGCTGCTGCTCCACCATGCTCCTGAGCCATCATGGCTCCCCTCCCGCTGCCTCCCCTGCTCTTCTGTGGCTGGCACAGGGCCTGCGAGCCCTGTGGCACGCTGCCCTGCCATGGTGGGTGGTGGATGGGTACTGAGAGCACTGGGGGTCTGCACCCTGGGGATATCCCAGGGAGGGGAAGCACCTGGGGGGTCTCACTGCCACTGCTGGTAGGGAGCAGGGCAGGGAAGGGTGGGAGCAGTACAGCAGTACATGAACATGCACCATGGAAATGCTGTCCAGCCTGCGCCAGCAGGTACATTATTTAATACCCATTTTGCCGCCAAAATATGTGTTCATATGCCAAGATTTTCCTACCAAGATGCCTAAGACAAGACAACCCACAAGCACCGTGGTGCTGTTGCGGGGTGGGATCAGCGTGGTGCTTGGCACGGCTCTGGGTGGCTCGGGGCACTGGAGAGTTTCTGGGCTTGCCTCTCCCCGTCCCTGCCCCTGCTGCCCTGTGGTGGCTGCAAGAGCTGGGGTCAGGAGTGAGCGCCAGTTGTGTTAGCAGCCACCGCTCTGGACTGGCACATGGAAACCTTCTCACGAGGTTATTCACGAGCAGAGCAAGGGTGCTGTGCCTGGACAGCTGCACAGAAACTGGGAGATTCTGTTTTCATAAGGATGGGAGCAAAACAAACCATGGGTGAAGTCACTTATTTAGCTCTTATTGCAAGTCCTGCAGAGAGTGAACCCCGCCAGGAGCCTTGGAACCACCACGCTCTCTGTGGCCAGCCCTGAGCTGTGCTTCTCTGCACCCAGAGAGCGGCGTGGACAGGCAGACAGACAGACGGGGCTGTCACTGACCTGCTGTTGCTGGGACAGAGCTTGCAGGAGGGTCCTAGTTCAGCACCAAGGCTGAGCAACCCTAGCCCCGACACCGCCCCAAGCCTCTCGCTGGCTGGGACACAGTTTTCTCTGTCAATGGATTTTTAGATAATACCTTCTGGACTAATTAAAACTTGCTGGAGTAATTGGGAGATAACAACCTCAGCACTTATTAGAATATGAAGCTTAACAGCCTGATTATTGCATGATTAAATTTCTACTGGCTATTTGAAATTTAAAGCATAATGCAAATTATGATACTTTCAGCCTTGCAGAATATTGAATTGCTGAAAGACCTGAAGCCACCAAGTGTCCCCTCCACTGGGGACAGGGAGCATGAGCACATGGGTAGCAGGGCCATGGTGGCCTCCCCTCCCCGACACTGTCCCTGTTCCCATCCCTGTCCCCATTCCCATTCCCATCCCCATCCCCATTGCCATTCCCATTCCTATACCCATTCCCATCCTTGTCCCTGTCCCCGTCCCCATCCCCATCCCTGCCTTTCTGAGGGACCTGAAGCACCTCAAGCTGCCAGGTGGGGTGAAAGCCAAACAGGCTGGAAACCTGCAGTTTTAGAGCCCTTCAAGTCCCATCATGGGAGCTGCTAAATGTTTCCTAAGACAGGTGAAGGACAATATTCATAATTTCCCGGAACAATATCCATCATCTCTTGGGACCATATGCATCATCTCCTGGGACAATGTCCATCATATCTTGGGGCCGTATCTATCATTTCCTGGGGCGATATCTGTCATCTCCTGGGACGATATCCATCATCTCCTGGGGCGGTATCTGTCATCTCCTGGGACAATGTCCATCACCTCTGGGGACAATGTCCATCATCTCCTGGGACAATGTCCATCATCTCTGGAGACAATATGCATCTTCTCTTGGGGACAACTCAAGACAGCGTAGGGTCAGGTCCTGGATAGGTTTGTCTATCGGCCTACCACATGCAGCCCATCCTGCAAATGACATGGGGAGAGGCGCCCACATCCCCCAGGGATGTGCAGGGGCAGCCCCCACGCTGCTGCGGGCTCTCTGAGCCGCTGTGCTGCAGGCACAGCTCCTGCCCCGTGAGGGGGCTGCCCAGCAGTGTCCTGCTCAGCTCTGCTACCCTGGGTGCCCATGGCAGAGGCATTGCCACTGCCAGTGCCCCTGCACTGCCACCACCGTGCTGGAGCACAGAGACTCGAGGTGGTTCTTGTGTGGGGACAATGCTCACAGAGGTTCCTGAGAACTCTTCCACTTCTCATGCTGTCAGATGGTAAGATTGAACGTGGAGTTTCATGCCAAAGGTCTTTCTAGCCCTGTAATCCACCAGGCATGGTCCCTGAGGAAGGATCATGAACAGGGCAAGCACATGCAGCTTTAGAATTTTTAGAATTAGAATAGTTGAGCTGGAAGAGACCTGCAGAGACACTTAGTCCACCTGCCTGAGCACCTCAGGGCTAACCAAAGGTTAAAGCGCTAATGCTGAGGGCGTTGTCCAAATGCCTCTTGAGCAGTGATAGGCTTGGGACATCAATGACCTTGCTAGGAAGCCTGTTCCGGTGCTTGACTGCCCTCGCAGTAGAGGAAAGAGTCCTAGGGCCCATTCTGACTCTCCCCTGGTGCAGCTCTGTGCTGATCCTGTGTGTCCTGCCATCCGCTGCCAGGGAGCAGAAGCCAGCAGCTCCTCCTGCACTGCCCTCCCAGGAGCTTTCCCAGGCTCCTGTCAGCTCCAGGCACCACCTGAGCCCATTGCAGCCGATACACTCCCTGCGTGCACGGTGCCAGAGCAGACCACAGCCCTTGCTATGTCCTGGGCTCTCCATTCCCTGCAAGTTTGCTCCCTGCAAGCTGCCCGGCTGTGCTGCATTCCCACCGGGGCACAGCTGCATGAGTTGCAGGGCTTTCTGCTCAGCCCCTGCATGAGGAAGATGCTTTCCCAGGTATCTCATGGGGTTCCCCTGCTGCCCTGCCCCAGCCCCCAGTTTTGGGGCTGCCAGGCAGCAGTAATGAGCGCATGCCTGTCTGCCTGTGCAAACCCCGTGTCCCTGCTCTGGACAGGACCCATGTCCCGGTGACCCTGCCCCATACCTGGATGTGTACATTGCAGCTCCAGCAGGGACCAGTGCCCCAGTTTGGTTTCACATGTGAATTTGGGGCTATTCTTCCTCACATGCATCATGTTGTACTTATGCACACTGGCTTTCATCTGCAGTCGTGAAGCCTGCTGTCCTGCAGGATCCCTCTGCAGTTCCTGGGATTGTTCCTCCTCTGCGCCACCCGGTGCTACTCAGACTGACTGTAAATTAGCAGATAATGAAGTAGGAAAATAACAGTATGTGTTAAGAGGAAAAAATCAGATATCAGTGGAAAACGCAAAATGCAAAAATGAAAACAAACCCCAGAACAATAATGTGCTGTGATTAAGCTGCTTAAATAAGTGCAAACAAATTGCAATGAAAATGAAAACATGTGGTGCTTACGGCAAGCACCAGAAGTAATTACACCAGAAGCACCTAAAACTGGTGTCATTTTTAACTCTTAGAGCAAACCAAGAGTGCCATTTTAAACAGAAAACAAGTGAATATTGCGCTTGAATAAGCCAGTTTAAACATGCTGAATTAACTAATGAGAAGGTTTGGCTCTTAAAATTCCTCTTTAAAGCACTGCCCTCACAGTGCCTGTGTTCACACTGGTGCAAAGAGCCAGCCAGGGAGGCCCAGAGGCTGCTGAGGGCTTTGGCTTTTGGGGAAGATTTACCATGGGCAGAGGCTGAGCGAGGAGCCCGCAGGCACAGTCCCGGCAGCAGGCTGGGTGCTGCAGGCCCCTTAAAACATGCAATTATGGCTCTAATTTCATCAGCCCCACCACTGTGGCCTCCGCTGCGCTGGGGAGGATGCTACCAGGACTGCCAGCATGCACTCTCCAGCTCATGGAAGCATCTCTTCACCATGCAGATGTGCCTGGAAAATTACCTCTGCTGAACCGTCATCGTGGCGGTGCCGTGTCTCACGGCACATCCAGCTTGTAAGTAACAATTACAAAGGCATGCTTCTCCTTCCTGGCTGCTCTGCATCTGCCCAGAGCTGAGATTTCTGTTATGCTCAGGCAGAAATAAGGACAGATTTTTGAAAAACAAACCTCAGAAGGAACAGGTCTCAGCAGGCCCCCTTGGCTCAAGGGATGCTGTGAGGGGAGCCTGCGGGGCTCGACAGGGGCACAGAGGGAACCGGCACAGTCCCTGCGGGGCTTCTGGGGGGACAGGGCTGAGGGTACCTGCACAGTGCAGGCACTGCTCTGGGAAGCTGCTGCCCTCGGTCTGCACCCAGCAGAGAGCAGGACTTCGTGTTCAGCACGAGTCGCGTGCATGCAGCTATATGTAACTCTTCCCATGTACGCTGCGGAAATATTTGCTGCAGTTAGTTCATCACCAGCCAGGGCAGCATTTCACATATGGCTGCATACCACAAGACTTCCCCAGTGGGCCTCTTACTGTCACCCCCATCCACTTTCTGTGGATTCAGGTGTAGAGATTTCCGGCCCCTACGCACTGAACTGATCACAGAATATCCCGAGCTGGAAGGGACCCACCAGGGTCATGGAGTCCAGCTCCTGGAAGGTGCAGCGAAAGCAGAAAGCAAGGCTTCCCTGTGCAGGGGGGCACCTCTCTGACAGCCACTAGAGCGACGGGGAGCCGTCTGCGGGAGGTTTTGGGCCTGCCCCCTGCCCTTGGCATCCCTTCTGCAGGCAAACACCTCGCCACCCACATCGTGGCCTGCTGCCCTCTCGCACGTCAGCCCGGGCTCTGGGATGATCTGGAAGATGCTGGTTTGCCTCATTTATCCAAAATGAGAGTGTCTCAGCTCCCACCCCTCTGCTGTGAGGGAAAGGCTTGGGTCCTTTCTGGGACACAGCTGGGGGCAGACTCAAGCAGATTTGTGGCATATTGGCAGATACAATGGGTCTACCGAGCCAGCCACAGGACTTCATTTTAAGAGAGCTGCTGAGGACCAAGGGCAAGGTGTTACCTTTGGGACTACGTTGGGACCACTGTGTACACCTAAGGCCTGATTCACACCAGAGCCCCATCTCTAGACTGGTCCTTGCTGGCTCCTGGTGTGCTGGGGAAGGGGAGGTGGTGGAGGAGCAATCCCGTGAGCTCTGCATGCCCCGGAGGTGGCCACAGCAATGGACTCCTGGTGTTGGTGCCTGAGCTGGCCAGATAAAGGCTCTGCTTTTGGAGCTCTGCTGCTTCTCCCCTTGCAGTACACTGCCCGAGGCACCATGCCCAGGGATGGAGGTCTTGGTCTGTGGGCGCCCATCGGGGCAAGGGCTCAGCTTCAGATGGCGCAGTGGATGCACAAACCTGCACCACTGCAGCACCTGGGCGCTGGCTCCATGTCACGCTTTTCTCCCATTGAGTGTCATGGCCAGGATCCTGCTGTGCGTGAGACGGAGAGCTTGGGTGGGGATCTGCCTGAGCAAGAAGGGCTGCGTGGTCAGGCTGAGGCAGGGAGAGGCTTAGCATGAGCCAGGAGCCAAAAAATCCACATCCCAGAAAATGCTGGTGTAGAGAGCACAGCTTAAACTGTAAGCCAAGTACATGATTGAGATTAAAAGCAGAAGGGCAAAGAAAAACTGTTTTTATCAGCAGCCACAAGGTCTAAGCACTCTGATGTCTTGCATATTAATGTAACCATGATTGTCACATAATAAAAAATACCAGATGTCACTAGATTTGTGAGAAGTTCCCACCTCACCCAGGAGGGCTGTGCTGGCTGTTACATGGGACGACTGGAGGACAGCCATGGCCTCAAGACAGGCAGCTGCTTCTGTTGTGACGAGAGCAAAGGCAAACGTCTCTTTCTTCCATGCTGTCTGACCCACAAGTTCTGCCAGCTCCCACCCACAGAATGTTGCCTTTCCTCCATGTGGGAAGCAGTTACTATTTCAGGATTATTTAGTGTCCTGGGTGCCCATCTCCAGGTAATTTTCTCCTCTTTCACCCACTGCTTTGCTGGGCACATCACACACATTTTCTCCTGGCCAACGCCCATGTAGTTTCTTCTCCTGTGCACTTACAGAGTTAAAAACACACAGATTGGTCAAACAGTGATGTGTACACCCTCCACACCACACAACCTATGACCCTTGTGTGCAGGCTGACTCTGTTTGGGTAACATTTGGCTGACACAGGAGCTGGAAATGACTGCACCAACAGCCCTGGCCAGCAGGTGCAGTGCTCCAGAGCCTCGGTCGCACTGCAGGACCCGAGCCAAAGCTGCGACCACAGCCGAGCTGCAAGGCTGAGCCTGCATGGGCACTGCATGGCACGGGCAAGGCTCTAGCCTGGAGAGCAAGTGGGGCATGCACCCAGCATCACGGGGGGCTCCAGAACCTGACATCCTCATTGCTGAGGGATGTTTGCTCTGTTGTGCTGGAATCAGCTCGGGCAATGACAATGGAAAATGGGTTGCTAAAATTAACTGTATGGCAGGAACATTTTTTTCCCTAACAAAGAACTCAAACCACTGTACTACCAGATAAGATGACAAAGAGTGAGAGACAGAGACAAAGCCAAGAGCCACAGCCAGAGATTTCAGCTGCTGATGTCACCGAGGCAAGTAAATTCCTGCTGTTTCTGAAGATGTCAGTGTCTGTGTGCTTTCACTGAACTTCAGATCTGCCGTGGGATAGATCAGCAGTGATAACAATGCTGTTAAAAATGATGGCTTCCTAACTTGGGATACATATTTAGTTGTTATTAAGTTTTTATCTTTCGGTGAGAAAATAAACCCTTAATATAAGAATGTGGAAGCTACTCATGATGGGATGCACCGCAAACCAGGACATGGGATGCCTCTCCCAGACTCTTACTTCTGCAGAGACCTGCTGTGCTGCCGTGCTGGTGTCACACTGACTCTGCCTTCCCATGGTGCTGGGGCCAGGGCTGTGCTGGTGGCTTTCAGAAGGGGAATTCATGCATCAGGACCCCCAGCCTGGACCCGGCCACCCCCTGCCTCCTGCTGCTCTGCTCTGCAGGGCCCCATGTCTGCTGTAAGGTCCTGGTGCTTGCCTTGCCTCCACGGCTCCTCTGTGACTCAGGGCAAGGGGGATCCTCTTGTTCCTGTGCAAAGCTCCCAGCTTGATGCAACACAAACCCTTCCACCAAGGCTATCGGGGCCCTTGCAGCACCTTTCCCCTTTGTGCCCTGTCTCTGCTGGTTCCTTCCTGAGGACCTTGTACTTGGTGATTTTAGTCTTGGGGATATTGTCAGCAGTGGTTTGGGTAGTGGAGGCCAGGCTTGGTGATTAGTGCCAGCTCTGCTCCTGCAGCATGCCAGGTGTCTGTGCTGCAGCTGATGCTCAGTGGCTTTGGTGCTGCCACCACTGAATGGCAAGGTCCATGCAGGGCCCGGGAGCTGCCCATCCACTTTTGGGCTTGTGCTGCTTTGGGCTGAGCTTCTTGCAGCCCGAGATGTCCTCTGTCAGGTTTGTGCTTCAGCAAGTGGCCTGGCTGCTCGTCACCATGGCAGGCACTGTGTAGCACCTCTCCAAGCACAGTGCTGTTTTCCAGCTGGGTCCTCCTTGGCTTCTTGTGTCTCTGACAGTGGAAATGCCTTGAAGTGGAACAGGACCAGCAAGCAGATGATTTCCAATGCCCATCTTCTTTCCAATATTTCCTACACAAACAGCCAGCTGGGCTATGTTATCTGAGCATCATTAGTTATTACTCAGGTCTGAGATACAATCAGTTTTGTCCCACGTGAGGGTGATCCATTAGGAGCCTTTCTTGGTAGTGTTCAGAAATGATTCCCAGGCCATGTTTACCCTGCTTGTTTCATGCAGCACTGGACAAACATTGGCACTGTGAACACAGCATGCTGCTTGCAGTGCTCCGGAAGGCGGTTTCACCCTCCTCTGTGCTCTTGTCCCCATCCAGTCACTGGAGGGGAAAGGAATCATCCAGATGGCTCGGGATGTGTACCCAGTGCCCTCCTGTCTCAGTGTGACGCAAGCTGTCACTGTTCACCTGGAGCTACCTGGGTTACGTGTGTCCTCGTGGTGCATTGCGAGGGGCCACGACTGCACCCTTGCTCTGCATTCTGCAGGCACGGCTACGCTGCTGCAGCCCACGGTGAAACACCAGTGTGTGGGATGGCACGGGGACACAGCAACACTGACATGGCACCAGTGTGCCCCCAGCATGACTCTTACTGTGACACCCGATTTTCAGTGCTGTGACTTTCCTCATGAGAACGGGAGTGCTGGGGTCTGATTCCCAGGCTCAAGAGCCCCGTGGGATGATGTCTGTGGTAGCAGCCCTGTCCTCTACATGGCCACTATCAGAAAGAAACCACCAACGAGGCAAGCAAGGAAATGCAGCAGGTTGGGATGGGCTTGGATGAGAAAGAAGCAGGCTGAACACTGATCACCTTTCATGTATGTGAAGAAAAAGCTGTGTCTGTGCCTGCTGGGGACTTGGAGGCTGGACAGGAGCCCAACAGGGCCCCAGGGTGCCGGAGGGCCTGGAGCACCTCTGCCGTGAGGAGAGGCTGCGAGAGCTGGGGCTGCTCGGCCTGCAGAGGAGGAGGCTCCGGGGGAGCTCCCCTGCAGCTGCCGGGGCCTGCGGGGAGCTGTGCAGAGGCTGAAGCCGGGCTCTCGCCAGGGGTGCCCAGGGCCAGGAGCAGAAGCCCCGGGCCCAGTCTGGAGCCCGGGAGGTGCCCTCTGGGCCCCAGGCAGCACTGCTGTGCCGGGTGGGTGCCGGAGCCCTGGCACAGGCTGCCCAGAGAGGGGCTGGGGGCTCCTCCGCGGGGTCTCCAGCAGGTGCCAAGACATGGGGCTGGGCAAGCGGCTCCATGGGGCCCTGCTGGGGCAGGGGGCGAGCAGCAGCACCCAGGGGTGCCTCTAAGCAATCTGGGATCCCGTGGGGCTGCTCCTGGGGACAGTGCTCTCTGTCCCAGAATCCAGCACCGTGGGGACAGGGGATGGATGGGGCAATGGCAAGGGCAAGGGTAAGGGCCCAGGAACACGGTGAGTGAGGGGCTTTTGCAGGCTGGCTTCCAGCTATGTGCTCAGCCTTGTCATTGCTAACACACCGTGCTTCTGTAATGCGCTGAGTATGGGGAGTTCATGGTGCTGAACCCCTGAGTGTGGGTGTGCTCCCTCTCTGCTCTTCATAATGATCAGGAGAGGATGAGCCCCCGGTCTTGGCAGACAAGTGCTGCTGGTGAGTGTGAGCAGCTGAAGCTCAGCCCTGGCCTTGTACAAACCCTTTCCAGGAATGGGTCCTGCATTTACTGCCTGGTTTGCTATGCTTGCAGCTTGCCCAAGAGCATCCCCATGCTTCTCAGAGCTGGGAGGAAGAGCTGGAGTCACCTGCTGTGAGACCCTGATGTCTCCGGGCAGGGTGATGGCCTCAGTGATGCTTCAGCCCCACAGATCATAGAATCACAGAGTGACTTGGGTTGAAAGGGACCTTAAAGATCATCTAATTCCAACAGCCCTGCCACTAGATCAGGTTGTCCATGGCCTCATGTGACCTGGCCTTGAACACCTCCAGGGATGGGGCATCCACAACCCCTCTTGGCAACCTGTTCCAGTGCCTCACCACCCTTCAAGTGAAGAATTTGCTCCTAACCTCTAATATAAATCTCTCCTATTTTAGTTTAAAACCATTCCCCCTCATCCTGTAATTATCCAATTGAGCAAAGTATTGCTTACCATCTTTTTTGTAAGTCCCCTTCAAGTACTGAAAGGTTGCAGTGAGGTCCCTCTGGAGCCTTCTCTTCTCCAGGCTGAAAAGCTCCAGCAAGGAACAGGCAGGGGATGCTCCTTCTACCCATCCGCTGCTGCTGGGCAGAGCTGGCCCCAGGCTGGGTCTGGGGCAGCTCTGACAGTGGCAGGGCAGTCTAGTGCCTGCTGTCACAGGGGAACTCCGCAGAGCTGTCCTGATCTGATCCCCTGCTCGGGGGCTGCTCACACAGCGGCTGCCAGTAAAGCATGCAGGAGGCAAGCCTTGGTGCTGCCTGGGGATGGGGTCCAGCAGCTCAGCCTTGCCCTTGGCTCTCTGTGGCTCCTGGCTGTGTTGGGCTCTGCTGGGAGGAGGACAGACTTATCTGCAGGCGTGTGCAAGAGTGAGACTAATGGCAGGAGGGGAGGAAGAGGTGGCTGCAGACATGGCCACAGCACCCATGCAGGTGAGGGACAGTGCCGCAGCATGATGCTTTGCTGGTGCTGCATGAATCAAAGCTTCATGTCATCAGCTCACAGAATTTCACAGAATTTATTTATAGGTTGGAAGAGACCTCAAGATCATCGAGTCCAACCTCTAACCTAACCCTAACAGTCCCCACTAAACCATATCCCTAAGCTCTACATCTAGACGTCTTTTAAAGACTTCCAGGGATGGTGACTCCACCACCTCCCTGGGCAGCCTGTTCCAGTGCCTGACAACCCTTTCAGTAAAGAAGTTCTTCCTAACATCTAACCTAAAAATCCCCCAGCGCAACTTAAGCCCATTCCCCCTCGTCCTGTCACCAGGCATGTGGGAGAACAGACCAACCCCCACCTCAAAAAGCTGGCTGCTTTCGATAGTGCACGACGGCTGCTTTGTACCTTTGCAGCTCGTGGTAAGGGTGGTGATAAATGTGCCATGGCAGTTTGTGAGTGCCGAGGTCAGAACAGACTGAACTTCTGCCGGTTACAGCCTTGCCCTCCAACCCAGTGTCCGCTCGCTCTCACTGTGTACTCTCCACCTTGTGCAGGCAGAGCTCTCATCGGGAAGATGATCCTGAAAGCAAAAATAGCATCTCTGGAGCACTGGTGCTGTTGTTTCTCTGCATCTTTGTTCTCTTGACCTCAAGGATGTGCAGTGTTTGCTGCTGAGCTATTATGAGCTGTGAGCATCATGTTCTGCCTCCCCTCGCTTACTGTGCTCTTCTTCCATGGAGAAAACACTTAAAGGTTAAATACATACTAGTGGTCTCTCAGTGAGTTTCTGTAGCTGAAAAGACAAACATAAAACAAACACTGTGTGGGCAAGCACTGAGTGAGGATTTCAGCATTGCTCCCCAGAACAGTAAAGCCCAGCTTTGGAGCAGGAGACGGGGCTCCTCCTGAGCATCTTTTCTGGTGTGAATGATTCCCCTCGCTCTAGAGAAAGTGTGTAAAAGAAATATCAAATCACCAGCATCAACCCGGTGGGGTTGTCCTTAGCTGGGGCTGTGCCAGAGCGGAGGGACCAAGTCTCATCCAGGGCAGTGTCATGATTTCTGCACTCATGGCGCACCGTGGAGTGGGAAGGAAAGCGTCACATGCCTGTTGTCCCAGCCTTGTGAGTTGCAGATGCTGGGAGGAAAAAAGACTGTGCAATAAATAGTAATAATTAAAAATCCTTCCAAACAATAGGCTGTGTTAGTGTAGCTGGTGGGAACCAGCTGAGCCCTGCATGGGAAAGCGAGCAGGTGAGGCTGCCGATCTTGGGCAGGGAGCATGGACTGTGCCGAGCCTGTCTGTCCTCCTCGTCCTCCTTGCTCTCAAGCTGCCAGGCATGCTCCTGTCCCCACAGCCCTGCTGCAGGGTGAAGCTGCAGTGAAGGAGGGGGGATGTGACATGGGAGCAGCAGACTGGGGCCTCCTGGTAGGTGCCGTGCCCCCCAGGCTGGCCGTGGCCCTGAGTGCAGCCCAGGGGGCTGCAGAGATGCTCCACTGCATCACAGGCAGCCCCCAGGAGAGGTCTGAACCACCCAGGGCCCAAGCCAGGTGCAGACCTTCACTAGTCAACATGCATGCCCCTGTGTGAGGTTGTGCCATGCCTTCGGGCAGCAGTATAGAGCAGCCAGGCTGGAAGCCAAAGAGCTGTGGCAGTGCTTGCAGGCTGCTTCCGAAGTCTGACAAGTCAGAGCTCGCAACGCATTCTGCACACCTGAGGTATCCCAGCGAGGAGTACAAAGGTCCAAGCAGGTGCCTTACCAGAATGTCTGTGCCTTGGAAACCCATCATGTCCTGGGGGCTGGTGTCCCCATGTCATGGCAGGCTGTGGAGCCCCCTCACCCTCTCTTATTGTCCCCCACCACAGCACTGCATCCTGGCTGGAGCCTCTGCTGCCATGGTTCCACTGCAGCAGGGTCTGTCCCTGAGCTTGGGCTATGGATCTCCATGGGCTGCTGGCTCTGCGGCATTTCTTACCTCGCAGAGACCTCTAGAGTCCACTCTCCTGAGCACTCAATGTTTCTCCAGAATGGTACGCGTGGTGCTGGCTCCAGAGGCTGCAGCACCCACAAAGCAACTCTTCAGCCCCGCTCATTCACAGATGTCCCTGTGAATGACCCATGCAGGGACAGGAGGGGACATGGGGCCTCCCCTGTGTGCTCACCCTCCGGGCATCATCTGTTCCAGGGCCCTGACCCTTGCCCCATCCATCCCCTGTCCCCACGGTGCTGGATTCTGGGACAGAGAGCACTGTCCCCAGGAGCAGCCCCATGGGATCCCAGACTGCTTAGAAGCACCCCTGGGTGCTGCTGCTCGCCCCCTGCCCCAGCAGGGCCCTGCGGAGCCGCTCACCCAGCCCCACATCCCGGCGGCTGCTGGAGACCCCGCGGAGGAGCCCCCAGCCCCTCTCTGGGCAGCCTGTGCCAGGGCTCCGGCACCTGCCCAGCACAGCAGTGCTGCCTGGGGCCCAGAGGGCACCTCCTGGGCTCCAGACTGGGCCCGGGGCTTCTGCTCCTGGCCCTGGGCACCCTTCCAGTGCCCTCGTGTGTGGGATGCAGCGAGGCTGGGCAGGCGGGAGCTGTTCCAGAACTCCCCACCACTTGCTCTGCTGCAGCTGCTGGGACCGAGAACGGGGAGGCACCATCGGCAGAGAAGGCAGCTGGCAAATGGACTTGTCTGGGGGCAGGAGAGGCAGAGCTCGCCTGTTTGTGGTGCAGCAGCAGCACGTCCTTTCAACTGTGGCGCCCTGGTGCTCACTCTCCACTGGGAAATGGCAGCTCAGGAAGGGCAGCCATTGTTACTGGCTGTAGAAGAGACTGATACCCAGCCTGGAGGAAAGCCAACTTGTGCCATGGTTAGCTTGGCATAATGCAAATTCCTTCCTAAAATGAGGAGTGAGGGCAATCTGAGTGATGCATGTTGAAATGCACAGTGCATACGAAGAGAGACAAAAGCATTTTTTCTAATTCTGAGCATGACTCCCTTTGAAAATTTCCATGACTACTGTGTTTGTTGTGACCTGCTACCACCCTCCCAGGAGCCCAGGGCCTCCCCTCCACCCCAAAGCCACGGGGAGGCATTACCTGGCTGTGGAGGAGAGGTGCCTGGGGGGTTTGAAAGGACCCTGAAGGGATGGGGTGGTTCAATGTCCATGCAGGGCACTGCTCAACTGTTGTCTTCTCTGGCAATAAAGCCCTTCAGACAAAGTATGATAAGCTTTTCCTGCCCTGGAAGTTCCCAACAAAGATAAAGGGGTTTTAAGATGAAACTCTTGCTTCATGATGCCAAGGTCTTGGGGAGGAAGCTGGGTGCACAGCCCTGCTCTGCTCAGCCCTGGCAAGGCTGGAAGGGCCATGCTTCCCCCAGCGTGACGCCAGCTGATGGCCTGTGCAAAGCTCTGTGCACCAGAGGAGCTGCAGAGGCTCCGATGTTACCACCATCCCCACGTCTGCAGGCTGTGCATTGTCTCAGTCTGCCCAGGCTCCATCCACAGGGAAGCGGTTACCAGGGACATCACCTAGACCCGGGCATGGGAGGGATGAGGGGAAATCCCAGACTGACCACATCCCAAAGAGGCAACAGCCTCACCTGTGCTCTGCAGAGCCTTGTCCCCAGACCGTGCACTTCACCATCTGCTTGTTACTCCTTCCGTAAAGAGAGCATCCAGAAAACAGGGAGAGTACTGACAGGGTAAGGAGTAATGGTTTTAAACTAAAAGAGGGGAGATTTAGATTACACATAAGGAAGAAATTCTTTACCATGAGCGTGGTGAAGCACTGGAGCAGGCTGCCCAGAGAAGCTGTGGATGCCCCATCCCTGGAAGTGCTCAAGGTCAGGTTGGATGAGGCTTTGAGCAACCTGGTCTGGTGGGAAGTGTCCCTGCCCATGGCAGGGGGGGTGGAATTAGATGATCTTTAAGGTCCTTTCCAACCCGAGCAGTTCTATGATTCTATGAAAAATCCACAGCATATTCCCAAGGCACTCAGGATTTAGCAGGGTTTCCAGCTGGCCACATTGCTGCCTGTGCCCGTTCCAACCCTTGAGGAGTGAGCACAGAGCTTTCTCCACAAACTTTGACAGCAACAGTCTGAGGCAGGCATGCAGCAGACCAGGTGCAAGCAGCCTCTCAAGGCTCCTGCTGCAACTAGGCGATGGCTCATGCACCCCCGAGCACTCCCATCACTGCCCCTCTCTGCAGGGCCAGCCCAAAGGCCCTGTGGGGCAGGAGGGCTGTGGCTGTGTGGGCACATCGTGCTGGGTGGGAGGCCAAAGTTTCTCCTGAATTAAAGGGCTGTGAACCAAGCTCGGGAACTGGAAGAGATTCCCCGCAGCAGGTATGGTAGAAGCAGGGCCTGTTTCTGTTCTGTGGCTGCTCCATCAGCCAACATCCCTCAGTGCAGCACAGCGGGCACCAGCTGAGCCTGCCAGGTTTGTGTAAGGAGCTGCCTGCCTGGGACAGCTCATCAGGGGCTTTATTTCAGAGCACTGCAATAGGAAATGGGCTCTGGGTACACCCGGGACATGCAGTGGGTTTGGAACGTGTTCCAAGGAAGGGGACGTTGTCATTTGTTTTGCACAAGTGCTCCCCAGTGGTGCACCAGTGAGGGGCTGGGGAGGCGTTCTGCTTGGCTGTGCCTCAGCATCCTCCATCCCCGCGCTCCACAGCCGGCACTGGAGGGGGGTGGCTGTTCGGTACTGCAGCTGATCTGCTGGCGATGCTGCACTTGTCACCCCTGCCCCAGCCTGGTGACAGCAGGAGGTACACAGCAGGGAAGAAGCTGTTTGTCTGCAGGAATGTTTTGAAAACTGGGAGCCCAGAGCCATGCTTCTGAGCACATTTCATCCTGGCTGTGGGTCTACACCAGTGATAAGTGCATGGGAATATGTACGAGCTGCAAATCTGCATTGCCAGTGATGCAGAGAAATGTCCTCCAGTGCCCAGCAAGCATGGCCAAGAAGGTCTGGCCACAGGCGCTGTGCCAGGATCTGCCCCAGGCACCAGGTGGGACGAGCTGGGGTGCAGCACTGCATCCAGCCCCCCAATGCCACATCATGTTCCTGCACTGCCCTGTAGGATGAGACACGGCTGCCTGTCCAGAACTCTCCACTGTGATCAGAGCTTGGGTGACAACTGCTTTTGTAGCTTTGTTTTGAATCCCCCTGCTTCTGTGGAGTCTGCAATTCCTACCCAGCAAGATATTTAACAATTATATTATGAACTGGTTGAAAACAAACTTAGTTTGGTTTGTCTTAATCCTTCTACCACATGACTTCACTGAACACCGTAAAAAAGATCTTTGTGTGAGTCTGCAGGTTGCCCACAGGTCTGTAAGGGAGCGTTTTCAGGTGTGGCTTTGCAGCACGTGCCTGTGTCACCTCTGCCTGGTGCAATTGTCCCTCCAAACTGCCAGGGTCTGGCACAGCGCTGGGGTTCCCGGGGGGGCTGCAGACCCTGCTGCTCATGGCAGGAGGAAGACACCGGGGGTGTGTGTGTGTGTGTGTGTGTGAAGGTGAAAGCATCCCCCAGGGGCTCGCCCCTACAGGGCTCAAAACAGCCACAGTGACCTGGGATAGCAGTGGGACAGTGCTGCCACGGGGCTGGGCAGGTGCTGTGCTCTCTGTGTGCTGACTGCCTGTTTCCAGGAGCTGGGAAGTGCCATGGCTCTTCCTCAAAAGCCCTGCAATTTCGGGCTGAACAGCTTTGCCCAGCTTTATTCTGTAGAAAACACAGGTAGAAAAATAAAAGGAAATTAGAAAACATTAACTGATAGGATGAACCTGGCACATGGGCTTGGAAGAACTCCTGCACGTGCAGGTGTCAAGATGCAAGGCATGGTCTGATGGGAGAGCGATCATTGTTACCAGAGCAGCCAGCGGGAACAGGCACATTTCTGGCACGAGCCCTCCCAGACACTGAACTGTTCAGGAGCCTTGGAGCATTCCTGCAGAAATGGGGTCTCTGTGGGACGTCCTCAGGTGCCACGTGCTGTGGTTCTGCACAGAACAGGGCAGCAGCTGGGACGTGGCAGGAGGTGCTCCGTGCCCCCGTCCCCACACCCATGGGCCAGCAGCAGCCGGCAGCAGCACAGCCCTGCCTGGCGGGGCCAACCCTCCCAGCCCTGGTGGTCCTGGAAGGCCCTGCCCAAACCGGGAATTGCTGCAGTGCTCCAGGAGCAGACCCCTTCCTGAGCAAATGCCAGCAGCAACTCGGGCAGGACTGAGCGTGACGTTACTGACGGCGTGCACAGCACCCGGAGCTTGCTGGGTGTTCTCCGGGTGGACGAGGCGTGCAGCTCCTGCCCGCCCCGGTTACCTTTTGTTCTGAGCCTGAAACACCACAGCAGTGAAACAGAGCAAGGCATCGCTGAATGATGGATGTTTCACCGCAGGCCAAGAATTCATACTCCTTGGTTTCATCCCCAAAAATACAATTACTCTGAATCATTTTGCTTTGGTTCTTGGTGGAAAGAAATAATCAATTCATAGAGTCCTATGAGTTCAGACCCATTTTTTCTGCAGCTTTGATGGATCTTGGACATGTTGGTTGCAGGCAATATCTGACTTTTAAATAATCTTTTTTTATTATTATTATTTTGCATCCTTTGAACAGAACTGTTGTTCTAGCTCCTTCTTTGCAACCATCACGTACTTTAAAAATGACTTTGCAGTAACGGTGTATTATAAATTATGAACTCCTGGTGTTTCTGGGTTTCCAGTTGGTGCCAGTTCAGTCCAGCAGTTCAAGCTGGGAAGAAATCTCTGCAGCCTTTGCTGTTTTGCAGTGTGATCAAGCCAGTTTGGTACTTGAGGCCACTCTCAGGCTTTGTAGATCATTGACCAAGGGCTGGAGCCTGAGGGAAGAACCCCTCCCACAGAGGCACGGGGCATGGGAAGCAGAGCTCAGAGCCTGTTTTGGGAGGTTTCACCAGCACGACAAGACAGCAGCTGCTCCATGGGGGACACAATATGACCTGGGCACCAGCACCCTGGCTGCAGGCATGCGACTGGCTCTGCTGTCAGCCTGAGATGCAGCCTGAGCCTGGGCAGGGAGAGCATGGAAACACTCGTAGTGCAAATGATGGAGAAGCAGGAAATGTCTTGACTCACCTCAAGAGCGTTACCTGTGGTTAATATTTAATGCACATGTAGTTTAAATGCCCACAGGCTGCCAGGCTGACGCTCCTGCTGCGGCACAGGATGGGGAAGGTCCCCCTGCTGCCCTGTGCCTATCGGGGCTGAGCTCCTCACTCTTTCTGGGGCTGCTGGGGTGAGTTGCTTTTTGCTAACATCAGTGCCTGGGGCACCGCATTCCTGTCTGGAAAGAACCAGAGGCAGTAAATTGGCAGGTGAGAGAAATCTGTTTCCATACCACTGAAAGGGGAGGCATAAGGGCTCGCTGAACTGCTTTGACCATATGCATTTGGGCACCAGCAGGCTTTGGTGCCCAGGAATGTTCCCAGGCTCATTTAATTTACTATTCTAGACCTAGCCTATCTTTATCTGTCTCTGTTGAGTTATTACTGTGTTAATTTCTGGGGCCCACTGCACAAGAAGGACATGGATGTATTAGAATGAGTCCAAAGGAGGCTGCAAAGATGATCAAGGGGCTGGAGCACCTCTACAAAGAAAGGCTGAGGGAGCTGGGGTTGCTCTGCCTGGAGAAGAGAAGACTCCGGGGAGACCTTATAACAACCTTCTAATACCTAAAGGGAGCTACCGGGAAGCTGGGGTGGGACTTTTTGTCAGGGAGTGTAGTGATAAGACAAAGGGGATTAACTTTAAACTAAACTAAAAAAGGGTAGATTTAGATTAGATATAAGGAAGAAACTCTTTGTCATGAGATTGGTGAGGCACTGGCACAGGTTGCCCAGAGAAGCTGTGGATGCCCCATCCCTGGAAGTGCTCAAGGTCAGGTTGGATGTGGTTTTGAGCAACCTGATCTAGTGGGAAGTGTCCCTGCCCATGGCAGGGGGGTTGGAATTAGATGATCTTTAAGGTCCCTTTGAACCCAAACCATTCTATGATTCTGTGATTCTACATGACTTTAGTAATGGAAGAAGTAGTTGGATAAATATTCATGATGTGCTGGAGGTCTCTATACTAACTGATGCTTTCATTGGACTTCTGGCTCATAGAGGGCAACTTCCCTTCATGAAAAAGAGGTTGGACTCAGTGATCTTGGAGGTCTCTTCCAGCCTAGATGATTCTGTGATTCTGTGATAATGTTGAGAAACACCAACATGTCATGCACTCAGATACCCAGAGTTGGAATAAAAACAAAACCCTCTGCAAGTGTGTCTGAAGATGGAAGGTTTAGCTTTGGTCCAAATCAAATCAGTTTTCATGGAATCATAGCATGGTTTGTGTTGGAAGGGACCCTAAAGATTACTGAGTTACAACCTGCCTGCCATGGACAGGGATGCCACCCACTAGATCAGGTTGTCCAGGGCCTCAACTACCGTTTTTGGCTCTCTAATCCTTGTGGAATGAGAAGAACTCATTTTTTTTTTTTTTTTTTTTTAAAAAAAAAGAACCAACAAACTAAGAAACAAAAAACAAAAAAACAAACCACTTTGCATCATTTGTAAATAGACAAACATTCTATGGGTGGAAATTCAGGGAGAAACAAGTCCAGCAGAATTTTGATGGGCATGTCATGTTGTATGTCAGTCACACCCAAGACACCTAGCCATGTTGGAGCTAGTACAGTTTTTATTCCCGTTTTAACAGTTTCTACAAGGAGTTCTCAGAAATGAATGAGTCACTGATCTGAACAGATCGAGACACTATTATTTTGTTGCCTGAAGAAACACACACTACAACAAAGCTGAACATAGCCCATTGGCTGTGACTAGGCAAATAATGCTGACTTTACAAGCCTTTTTGTGATAGCGTATAAGCAGAGATATATAGGACCTGGCCTGTGTCACAGTGCAAGAGGAGGGACAGAGATGTTATTCTTGCAGACACAATTCATGAGGGCTGATGGGGAAGAACGAATAGATCCCTCCATACAGTGAAATGCACCAAGTGAGGCCCTGGCCTCGTGAACGGCTCAGTTGCAATTAGGACATTGCATGCACTGTTTTTAACATGTCTGGAGGTGGGCGTGGGCTGGTTTGCCAGTATGTTGCTGGCTTGACAGCAACACCTGGCTTGCCCGGCATTTATCCTGTTGTCTTTCTTGTAGATAGTAGAATCATACTGACCGTGGGCACAGCAGCACCATGTATGAACTCAATGAAAGCAGCTTTGATCCCATCACCTTCGTCCTGACAGGCATCCCAGGCATGGAGGAGTCCCACATCTGGATCTCTGTCCCCTTCTGTCTGATGTACATCACTGCAGTGTTCAGCAACTCTGTCCTCCTCTTCATCATCATCACGGAGAGGAGCCTCCATGAGCCCATGTACCTATTTCTCGCGATGCTGGCTGCTTCTGACCTCATGCTTTCTACCACAACAGTGCCCAAGATGCTGGCAATCTTCTGGTTCAGTGCCAGAGAAATTTCATTTGATGCCTGCATTACTCAGATGTTCTTCACCCACTTCAGCTTCATTGTGGAGTCGTCTGTTCTGCTGGCTATGGCATTCGACCGTTATGTTGCTGTCTGCGACCCCCTGCGGTACTCGTCCACATTAACGCCCTCAGTGATTGGGAAGATAGCGGTGACTGCCGTGGTCCGGGGCTTCTGCATCATGTTCCCACCCATCTTCCTGCTGAAGCGGCTGCCCTACTGCGGGCACAACATCATGCCCCACACCTACTGCGAGCACATGGGCATAGCCCGCCTGGCCTGTGCCGACATAAGAGCCAACGTCTGGTATGGTCTGACGACGGCGCTTCTCTCCTCCGGCCTGGATGTCGTGCTCATTGCTGTCTCGTACGTGCTCATCCTCAGGGCTATCTTCCGGCTGCCATCCCCAGAGGCCCGCCTCAAAACCCTGAGCACCTGCGGCTCCCACCTCTGCGTGATCCTCATGTTCTACATGCCTGCCTTCTTCTCCTTCCTCACACACCGCTTCGGCCACCACATCCCGGGTCACGTTCATATCCTCCTGGCCAACCTCTACGTGGTGGTTCCACCGATGCTCAACCCCATCGTGTACGGGGTGAGGACGCGGCCGATCCGGGAGCGCGTGGTCCGCCTCCTCTGCCCCGCAGGGCAGTGCCCCTGCCCCAGCATGGGGGGCCGCTGCTGAGCATGGCGGAGGGAAGGTGGGCGCAGGACGGGGTCTGGACTGCAGGGCCAGGAGCAGCTGCTCTTCTTGCCCTGGAGGAACTGACTTGCCTAAGAGGTTCTGGAGGAGCTGAGGGTGATGGTGTTTTGGGAAACACCAGCTTGGCTCATCAGCCTGTTCATTGCTATTGGTTTCTCCTAAAGATGCTGCCCCTGAGTGCTCCATCTAGCAGAGACTGGGGCAAACAGGTTAGGTGAGGAGCATCAAGACTCGTGCTTGCTCATTTACTGTTGCCTTATTTTGTTTGCTGTCCTACAGATTCATTTCTGTTTGCTCCTTCACTTGTTAGTGCCTAGACTGTGAGCACCTCGCTGGTCATCAGGGCGGAGCTTGGTATGCCACCCACCGCAGGGTGGTCACAGTGCTGCTTACTGTGGTGTAGATAATGATCTGCCCTCCTCACAGGCACAGCTTGCGTTGCAGAGGGACCCCAGAACCTCCCACTGCTGAACGTGTTTACATGCTGAGAGCCCTGTGAGGTCAGGATGGGCTCCATTGCCCCGTGTTTAAAGGAAAAATCCATTAAACCACAATGTCCAAAACTGAATTCAAGGCTCTAGTACGGACTGCAGAGGGACAATGGTCTCCCACAACCCACACATCCCATAGGAGCATTTCTCTCTTTGCAAAAATATGACACTGCTACAGAGCTCAGTGTTAGGTACAGAACACTTCAAGATCCTTTCTTGCCCGTCCTGCTCTCTGATGACCCACCACCTTGTTGTTGTACGTTCGATTTACCCTTGAACACCAGATGAACTTTGCTGAGATTTTTCTTGTTCCTCACATTGGTGTATCTACCAGTTGTATCAATAATGCCTTGTTACCCAAGGTCTACCTAAGGCTGTCAATCATACCTTGTTTTACCTGAAGCCAGTGGCAATCTGCCTCAGTGCAAAGACACAGAGTGAGCACTAGATATTGCTGGAGGAGCATAAGGGCAGTTCTGCACAGCTGTGTACAATCAGAGTGTAATTTTGTTGTCAATCTGATCAGCAAGGAGAGCCCTTTTCCTTACCTCTTCCTTCCTCAGCAAAGACAATGCAGGCTTTCATGGCAAACTCATCTGCTGCCTCCCCTGTGCTGAATCTCATGCATGGCAGCATCAGAGGAGAGGCTCTCGTCCCAGTGCAGTGAGCACGGGCACTGCTGAAATCTCCCAGGTCCCATGGGCAGAAGGGAGTGGAGGCAGCGCAGCAGACCTCAGGGGGAAGCTTGCTGGAATTTCAGGTCTCCTGCTGAAAGGTCAGTGTGCTCTGCACCACTTTCAAGGTGGGCTTTTGTCGTGTCATTATGAAGTGCAGGACCATGGTGACTCCGACAGCAGCAGCCACAGTCCAGCCAGGATGGGACTGGTCCTTTGTGTCATCCTCATGGCAGGGTCCTGGTGGCCATGCTGGCTCAGCCGTTAAATGCCAAAACTGCCGTAACCCATTAGCATTGCTGGGGTGAGGAGGAGGGGATGCACCAGAGCTTGGAGACCTTTCCTTCATTATTTCCTTTGTGTTTTACCAGGTGGGAATTTGAGATAAACACTTGGTTCTCCTTTCTGCATTGCACCTATTTTCTACTCCATGTCTCGTACACATCACTCAGAGGCAGTGGAGTCTGGGCAATTTCTGTGCCGCTGTTGTGCTCAGGGGCTTCCTGAGTCTGGCCAGTGACAGCCTTCCTCAGCTGGGAAGCTGCCAAAGTCTTTTAAATGCAGTAATTGGGTAATTCAGCAATGCCTGAAGGCAGTCCAGCTCCCACAGCAGTGCCCAGATCCGGCATGCTCTGGCCCCATGTGAGCTGCAGGACCTGAAGAAGTGTCTGGTGTACTTGTGTCAATGGACCAGACCATCCCATGTTTCTGCATCCTTTTATCCCTGAGCAAAAGGGCGGTGGGCCCATCCCAAGCGTGAACATGCTGCAAAGCCACTCCAGACCTGGGGAAGCTGCCCCAGGGGTGGCTGCGTGCCTGGACACCAGAGGCGTCTCTCTTGGAGAGCTCACCTTGTCCATGTGCCCCACAAAATCTCGCACCCCACACAAGGGGCCAGGAGCCAGTGGCTAGAGCTGGCCTGGAACAAGCCAGCACCCAGGGCTGAGAGCAGGAGCAAGGAAGCTCTGGAGGACCCAGCTGGCTCACAGCTGAAGGTCGTAGGAGATGGCAGGGCTGCAGCCACCCAAACCCTGCTCTGCTCTGGGCATCCCATTAGCACCACTGCAGCTCCAAAAGAGAGGGAAAGAATCACAATTTCAGAATTTAAAACAAAAAAGTGCTTTCCTCTTTCAGCATCTTTCATGTTTCTTGTTTTCTTTGGGTATTTTCTGATTTCATCAGATCGGGGAACCCTGTGACAGGCACAATGGAAATGAAAGCATTCACTAGGAGCTGTTTGCTTAACAGTGATGATAACGGAGCTGGTTAAAAAGCTGTTTGTATTGCTGGGCTTTTTTAATGTCCTCAAAATATCTATGTGTCTCTCTTAGCAAAAAGAAAGAATATTTGCACAGAGCAGCCCATATGATTTCTAATAGGAGACAGAGCTGTCTCAAAGGCGATGTGTCAGGAGAGCAACCTGGTATAGGCAGAACATGAACACATTTGGGCTGAAATGAGATGCTTTAGGGTCTTTGGGGCAGTCGCAGGGGTTACAGCAGACTGGAGGCTGTGTTGAGGTGCTGGAAAGCTCATAACAGCAAGAGACGTGTTTGCTGAATCAGGGGTTTCCTCCAGCTCTGCTTTCCTACCTGGAAACAAGAACTGGTTGACAAAGCAACTCTCTGCTGCAGTTTTCTCCTGAAAGATTTCTAACCAGCTCAAGTAGCAGTTATCTGCCACCCAAATTTGTCAATATTAAAAGTCAATTCTGCACCATAGTGTCTTGGTTACATGGTTCAACTTGTGGTTATTTCTGCTGCCTTCTTCACTGCTTCCCTTTTCTTGCCTTCCATCACTGAGGAACTTAAGCACACGCTAAGCACAACAAATGTACATGCTAAGCACAACAAGTGTGCATGCTCAGAGCACACCAGGCAGTGGTGCTGTGAAGGACCCCTTTATAAATGTCCAGGAAGAGCCTCATGCCATCACCAACAACCTGGAGTTCGGGAGGAGGTGGCACTGCCTTGGGCAGGTGCTGCACAGATGAGATGCAAAGCAATATAGACTTGTTTCAAAGAGCTTCCAAACCAAGTATGAATAACAGAAAATGCATAGGGATCAACAACAGGTGACTGCTGGCCCACATGCTGGGTCTTGGCACCCCAGTGACCAGAACATCACAGATCTCAGGACCCGCTGACACCTGGACCACTCCAACGCGTGGTCCTGCGGTGCTTGGGGGAGCCTCTCAGGGGCAGCCTCTCAGGGGCAGGCATTCCTGCAGGTACCCGCATTTTCACCTGGATTTAGTAGTCAGCTAGGTAGGGATGGGCTTTGTGTGTACCAGGTGAGTTCATTCCTTGTACCCTTCTGCTTCTGTGGCTTTCCAGGAACAGCTTAATGTGAGTGAGGACCCAGTTTGGAGCTCCCAGCCCTGGTACTGCTCTGCGCCCTGGATGGATGTGGTGGCTGGGTCAGAGAGCAGCCTGCATGGGAAAATGTCCCTGAGTCAATGAATCACCAGCTCAGCAATTAATGTCCAAAGGGCATGCATAATGGGATATTAGCCCATTGATCAGGAAGATTTATATTTCTAACATGGTTAAAATGTTAGCTTAATAACTCACAGGAACTGTGAAGCCAGAACTTCTGCACTTTGAATTTAATTTCTCTCAATAGACTTTTTTTTTTATTTTATTTTTTATTTTTTTAGCTCAGTTGATGTGAGCTGTTTGTAGGCATGTTGGGACTGCAAGGACCCTTTCCTGGGGAGGAGGAAGGGATTTTGGCTGAAGTTGTTTGTAGTTGTAGCACACGTACAATGTAAATGAAATTACTTTGGGACGTAAGGGGAAGTCAATGGAGTCACTAGGAGAGACCCAGTCAGCAGTGAATGCGTGGGCAGGCTTACCATGCTTCCATGCTCAGGGGACTCGAGCATGGGCCCGAACTGAGACCAGGCTTCAGGTCTGTGCTGAGTCAAGCCCTAAGCATACGCTTTTATGGTGAATGCTCTTCAGCTGCGTTTGAGTACTTCACCGAACTGAGGCTGAGATAAGCACGGCATTCAGTGTGAAAAAAGCCTCAAGTGTTCTCTGTTTAAGTACCACATTTCCATTCCTTTTGCTGCCATCTACAATGGTGCTTTATTAATGGTTCTTCATCTGCAGACCGCTGTGGGTAATAAATTCTGGTGGCAAAGCTTAACAGTTTTACTGCATCTCACCTCCATCATCATAATGTCTTAGCAAATGTTAATTATTAAAAATCCCCATTACACTTCATAAGTGGCAGGCAATACATAGCACATCCTTGTAAGCTGTTCTGCCTTCACTGTTTTGCTCTGATGTATAGGAAGTCCCTGCTGGTCCCCAGGGCTCCCGGGCAATGCGAGGTGGCTCTTCCTCTGACCCCAGTGCCCAGTCTGCTCAGGGTCTCTGCAGGGTTCTGAGAAAAAACATCAGAAACATCAGCCCAGTAAGCTCATTTCTCTCCTGTGGCTGGAAAGCTGTGCAGAGGAAAAGGATCTGGGGGTGCTGGTTGATGCTCGCCTGAACATGAGCCAGCAGTGTGCCCAGGTGGCCAAGAAGGCCAACGGCATCCTGGCTTGTGTCAGGAGTAGTGCAGCCAGCAGGACCAGGGAGGTGATCGTCCCCCTGTGCTTGGCTCTGCTGAGGCCGCACCTCGAGTGCTGGGTTCAGCTTTGGGCCCCTCACCGCCAGAAGGACATCGAGGCCCTGGAGCGTGTCCAGAGAAAGGCTGCGAAGCTGGGGAAGGGCCTGGGAGACAAGTCCTGTGAGGAGCGGCTGAGGGCACTGGGGGCGTTGGGGCTGGAGAAGAGGAGGCTCAGGGCAGAGCTTATTGCTCTCTGCAACTGCCTGAGAGGAAGGGGTGGGAGCTGGGGGGCCTCTTCTCACAGGTAACCAGTGATAGGGGCAGAGGGAATGGCCTCAAGTTGTGCCAGGGGAGGTTCAGGTTGGCAATGAGGAGACATTTCTTCTCAGAAGGAGCAGTCTGGCATTGGAATTGATTGCCCAGGGAAGTGGTGGCAGCACCATCCCTGAGGGTGTTCAAGGAAAGGTTGGACGTGGTGCTTGGGGACATGGTTTAGGGTTATACTGGTGGTTGGGGGACAGTTGGACCAACTGTAATGATTCTATGTTTCTTTGATCCTGTGGCCCTGGGAAGCCTTCAGGAGCCAGGAGCAGGCAGTGATTTTGCACAAGCTGCCATGGTTGAGTGCGGGGGGGGGGGGGGGGGGATGCTTCAGCTGATTCACCAAGGCTGCTCTGGGGACAACTCAGAGGTCTGCAGGACTCGTGCAGTCCCCACCCAATTAGCACTACCTGGGGACAATGAGCTTGTGACAACCACAGTGCTCTTGGGATGGAGCTAGGAGCACAACTGCCAGTGCTGGACGCAGCAGAACCACTGCAGGTCCGTGTGGGGTCTGACCGGTACCACCTAACACCTGAAGAGCACTGGCTCAGAGCTACTGCAGAAGTTCACCTGTAAATTTTCCATACCCTCTAAAATAGCAGTCCAGGCAGTTCAGAAGGTATCACTCTTTGTTCATGGTGCTGGCTCAACAGCACCCTGCAAACCAACAGCTGCTCAGAGCCCTGGTTTGTGCTCTGTGGGCATAAGACAGGAGTTGGAAGCCCCTGACACACAGCTCCTTACCCCTCGTGGCACTGTAAAGTCCCTTCAGACCCTGGGCACTTTGATAATGCCCTGCTGCTGGTGGCTTTTAATTGCATCTTTGTTTATCTGATGAGGATTTCTCCAGATACCTGGCTGAGCAGACACTGCTGTCTGGGGATCCTTCACAAAGCAGAGTGTTTGGGATGGGAAGGGCTCTCTTCATGTGCCTTACATGCAGAGGATGCGTTACAGACAGAGCTTTTGTACAGGCAGCTAAGAAGGACAGGACTGAACCAGGCTCCTTGTGTCCTGATTTCATCAGTAGCTTCCAAACTACTCTGACTCCCTGAAGCTGGGTGTTCTTCAAACAGGATCCCTGAGCAGGATGGACACTGCACACGCCTCTCTTGTGGCAGTCATAGGAGGGTAGGGAATTCTCCTAAAAATATTTCCAACCCTGAAGATTTTTCAGTTACAACCTAAATTATGATCATATCCAAAATTGTCTCCCAGAGAGGCATCCCTGTGACTGATGACTCAGGAGCACATCTTCTGCATATTTTGCTCTAGTTCCCAGCAGCTACAGGCACTTGGAGGCAGAAGACTCTCCTAACTTCAAAGACTCAAAGGCCAGAAATGAGGCTGCCAAGCTCCAGTGAGGGGACTTGAATAATGGAGGGAAACCCTGGTAGACCAAACTGCCCAGTATTTAGCACTTCTAGAAGAAATATGGTTCAGAAGGTAAGTGTCTGAGCCCTGAGCAGTGATAATCACGAGCTCAGCTCCTGTTTGTATCCTGGGCACCGTTTAGCTGCTCTCAGAACCTTTCTTCCTATAATTACACAGCAACTGCAAGCAAGAAAAAACGTGAAGCACTGCATTGAGTCATGCTGGTGACAAACCTGTCAGGGTCCCACCCTGCGTTCTTCACCTTGGTGGGGATACCAGGGATGGAGAAGTCTCACACCTGGATCTCCATCCTGGTCTGCTTGATGTACACCGCTGCCCTGCTTGGGAACACTGTTCTGCTGGTCACCATTGTGAAGGAGCACAGCCTCCACCAGCCCATGTACATTTTCCTGTGCATGCTGGCAGTGTGCGACCTGCTGTTGTCCACTGCCACTGTACCAAAAACCCTCGGTGTCCTCTGGTCTCTCTCCACCCATATCTCCTTCAATGGCTGCCTGGCGCAGATGTTCTCCGTCTATTTTTTTTTTGTGGCAGAGTCAGCTGTCTTGCTGGCGATGGCCTTTGATCGCTACATCGCCATCTGCAACCCGCTGCGGTACTTGGCCATCCTGACGCGCTCTGTTGTGGTGAAGGTTGGTGTGGCGGCCTTGGCCAGGAGCTTCTGCATCATGTTCCCTGCCATCTTCCTCCTCAAGCGGCTGCCCTACTGTGGGCACAGCATCATGCCGCACACCTACTGCGAGCACATTGGCGTGGCCCGCTTGGCCTGTGCTGACATCTCCATCAACATCTGGTACGGGGTGGTCGCTGGCTTCCTCTCGGCTGGCTTGGATGCCATCTCCATTGCCATGTCCTACGCGCTGATCCTCAGGTCCCTGTGGGGGCTGCCTTCTCAACGTGCCTCCTCCAAGGCACTGCACACCTGTGGCTCCCACCTCTGTGTCATCGTCATGTTTTACATGCCGGCCTTCTTCTCCTTCCTAGTGCACCGCTTCGGCCACCAGGTCCCCCGACATGTCCTCATCTTGCTGGCCAACCTCTACGTGGTGGTGCCGCCCATGCTCAACCCCATCGTGTACGGGGTGAGGACGCGGCCGATCCGGGAGCGTGTGGCTCACCTCCTCAGCCTGGGGTTCTTAGGCAGGGGGGCGTAGCTGTTCACTGGCACCGCCAGCAACACCTCCAGAGCTCCTCATGCTGCATTGTATGACGGTGCACTTTGCAAGGCAGGCTCTGCCTGTCAGTATTTTCATTCACATTTTCAGCTGCATTCATCCTGTCCATGGTCTTTGGGAGCTGGGGTCAGGTCCAGGCAACTTGTGGGCAGGCAGCCCAGATGGGCTGCTGGAGGAGCCACCAGGCCTGCAAGGCTTCCTCAGTTGATACCAGGCTCAGAAAAACAGAAGAAAAGCAACTCCTTCTGCTATGTTCCAGTACTAAAAAGGAGAAATGGGATGATCAGAGGAATTTGACACTGCTCAGTTTGACATCAGCTCCAAATAAAGTAATGGAAAAGTGAATATGAGACTTGATCAATAAAGTGCATAGAGGCAAGAATGCAATCAGTGGCAATTAGTACTGATTTCTGGTGCTTAGTTTCCATAGAATCATATCATTTCATTTTTTGATGACTTCTGTATTTGGGTGATAAAATTACCTGAGGGCTGAATAACACTGTATTTTTTTCCCTACAACGTTCAGATAAAAAACTCATTATAACAAACAGATAGTCAAAGAAACAAATTATATGCCTACTTATAAATAAATAAGTTGTTAATGGAGTTTGGCTAACTGCAAAGTCTTGATGCAGTGATAGTTCCCCACTGAGAGCTTGTTTTCCATGTATTTCTGGGGGGATTCAGCAGGGATTGGACACGAGCTCTGATACTATATATGATTTTATCAGTTGTGTAGAAACAAGTATAGAATCATTGCTAATGAGGTTTTTAGATGATGCAAAGACCAACATAACCATACTGTTGACAAAGGAGAGGTTGTTACACAGCCAAGTCAACAGAGGTGGATGCAAAATCATGCTTGGGAGGAGCCAGGTGCAGGAGGTGCAGTTTCCCCCCTCTGGGGAAACGCAGGGGGGCTGAGGGGAGGAACGCTTTGGTGGGGGCTCTTGGGGTGATGCTTGGCCGACAGGCCGGGTCCCAGGGTGTTCCCATAGCTGTGCAGGGGCGATGGTGGCAATGAAGGTCTGTGTTCCTCTCGGCCTTCTCTCACGTCCTTCCTCCAGTCCCCAGCAGCACATTTCTGAAAACTGTTGTGAGGCTGGGAAGGGCCGTGTGTGCATGCTGCAGCCCCCTCTTTGGGGTGGGGAGGGAACAGGGAGGCTGGAGCTGTGGGGGCTTCCTGGAGGGACCCCTCTCCTTCTCCAGTACACCCCAGCACTGCCCAGTCCCCATGCAAGAGCTGCAGCGGGGCTCTGTGATAAAGACGGGGACAAAAAGAAGGGGAGAGCACTGGGAGAAAACAGCACTTTGAGCAGCTTTGCTCTGCAGAAGTAATGTCTGAGAGTTGTTTCCATGTCCCCTTGTAAGGAGCAAGAAAGCAGGGCATCTCACAGGGTTGTGTTGAGAAAGACGAGGGGGGTGACCCCAGCGGAGTTAAAGGCTGTGAGAAATAAACCTTCGGCCCTAGGAACTTCTGGGTGTCACAGCCAATTCCTCTGAGCCCACTGAGCAGACCCACGCATGCCCACCTTTGCTAACCATGGTGGGTGCTCAGCGCAGGTGAGTCTGGGGGGAGACATTTCATCCCAAAACCCACAGGAGTCAAACTGCTGCCTGACCAGCGCAGGAGAGCAGCCTCAGCGATGATTGGAGGCACAACACTGATCAGGTGCAGTGCAGTGCAGGGCAAGGGGTGGATTCAGAGCTCTACTCTGGTGTCTGGTGTACCTGCAGGGATGCTGCCCGCACAGCACAGGCTCGGGGAACAAATTACTTCTGACTAGCAACATGTTTACATGAATTTCCCCCAAAATCCCCATTGCTGGGCTTGGTGGAGGACAAGCATGTGAATTCTAGCCTGGCTCACCTGCCTGTGGCTCACACGAACCCACAGGCTGCTTGAATTGGCTGCCCAGGGAGGAGCAGGTGAAGGTGGGCTGCGCACTCAGTGAGGGGCTGGAGTGGCTCATGCTGGGAGTGGTGCTGTGGTCCTGCCTGCTGCTCTGGGGTCACGACTTGAAAGACAGCAAAGATGTCTTGGAGGGGAGGGAGGCACGACAGACATATTGTGTGAGTGCTGGAGAAAATACTTGATCTGTAATGGGAGCAAAACATTAATTTCTGAAGAGATGTAGAGGTGCCTTCATTGCAGAATGGCAGTCCCAGGAGAAAACATCTGCTGCTGAGGACCATTGTAATGCCCTTGAGAAGGATGAATTTGAATGACTGGAAAATGAAGCCAGACATATTCTGATTAAAAGTAAGAGCATTATATTGAATAGTGAGAATAATTAACTGCTGTGAGAAGCTCCTGAGAGCAACAGTAGTTTTTCCAACAGTGACTATCCCAATAATATGCCCATGTGGAGAATGGAAGTTATTTGGTACAAAGCTGCACTCCCCTGAGCGCCACCAGCACCTGCGTCAGCAGCAGTGCTGTGGGTGCCAGCAGAGGTGCCTGCAGCAGCACCGCTCACCTGCTGGGGCCAGGCTGCTGCTCGAGCACTGTCCTGGGTGGGAGCAGAGGCAGCTGTAGCAGGAGGTTTCTGGACTGTGTCCCAACAGTTCACAACATCCCCCAATGGCTACTCATCCCCACAAGGAGGGTGATGCCCTTGCTGCTGGGGTTGGGGGGGTCCCAGCAGGCAGCACCGTCTGTGCTCTCCACCGAAGATGTGCAGCAGCAAAAAATCACACAGAGGATGACATTTTTTTTCCCAGTAAACCTAGAACTCAGAAGGGCTGGCAGCAGTCTCTAACCCAAAGACCTGTTAGGCTTGGTCACAGACAAGCAAGGTCTGCAGCTCCCTGTGGTAGAAGCACCAGTCGGTTCCATGGTTCATGCTGTCTGAAAGCCCTGGGGGGCACCAGAAGCTCTGCACAATCTGCAAGCTCCAATTCTGAGTCAAGAACAATCCACCCTCCCCTCTCCCCCCCTGAGTATGAACAATGTCTGAGGAGGAGCAACAGCTTCTAAACAGGCTGTAAAACCACAGGCAGTTCCTGGGACAGCCTCCAAGCCCAACAAGCTCCAGAAATCAAATTCCAGGGAAAACCAAAGCTGCTTAGGTTAATGACCCTCCTTAATTGGGAGGGACATGCAAGAGTGGCTGGGAAAGTCCTTCCTTCTAAGTTTCATCCCAGATTTACTTATCTCCTGATTTATTAGCGGAGAGGCACTACATAGGCATATTATTGGCATTCAGGATAAATCAGGGATGCGGATAGGAAGGAATATCCCAGCTGTGAGACTGCCAGGTTGCTCCAGGGGGTGCAGCAGGGGTGAGCTGTGTGAGCCTTTCAGCATGGAGCTGTGCTGTGTGGTGGCAAACAGGAGGAAAAGGGTGCCAATGGAGTGATGGAGGGAGCAAGCTGGTGCCAGTAGGGGTGTGTGTGCCAGCACAGTCTGGTCAAACAAATAATTGCAGAGGAGATCTTTGTTACTGCAAGCGAGCTGGGGCTCTGGGCATGCTCTTTGCCTGGCACTGTCCAGAAGCAGAAGCCATACCGCATCCTTCAGGGAGTTACCAGGTGACAAGACTAGTGTCCTTCAGGTGTGAAACAAGCTCTACAAATGGAGGACTTTTTATTTATTTATTTATTTTGGTTAAAATAATACTTTTGTAATTTATAAAATTGATATCACCATCGAATAATCTAAAGGCTATGGAAAAAAAAGACTGGAAAAGTGAAGCTGTAGTTCTGATATGCACCTGGATTTTTATATTGGCTCCATGAAAGTTAGTGTCTGAAGTTTACTGATGAAGAAACTAAGCAGCAGCCTGGGAACATGTGGTGGTTTTACTAGGGTGGGCGGCCGAGCTCCACCACAACCGCTCTCTCACTCCCCCTCCTCAAAGAGGAATGGTGAGAAAATACGATGAAAAGGGCTCAAGGGTTGAGATAAGGATGAGGAAATCACGCAGTGATTATCGTAGCAGGCAAAACAGACTCAGCATAGGGAGATAGTAAGATTTATTATCTATTACTAACAAGCTAGAAAAGTGAAATACAAAGGAAAGAAACCAAAAGCAGCTTCCCCCCCATCCACCCTCTTCCATCTCCTCCCCCTGAGTGGCAGGGGAACGGGGCAATGGGGGTTATGGTCAGTCTGTAGCGCTTCTTCTCTGCCACTACTTCTCGGTCACTGTCGTCCCCTGTGCTGTGGGGTCCCTCCCACGGGATGCAGGCCTTGCTGAACTGATCCGGCGTGGGCTGCCCACAGGCAGCAGCTCTCCAAGAACTGCTCCAGATATGGGTCCGTACCACAGGGTCCATCCCTCGGGAGCAAACTGCTCCAACCTGGATCCCCCACGGGCAGCAGCTCCTGCCAGGTCACCTGCTCCTGCGTGGGCTCCTCTCCATGGCCTACAGGTCCGGCCCGGAATCTGCTCCGGCAGGGCTCTTCCACAGGCCGCAGCCTCCGTCGGTGCAGGTCCACCTGCTCCACCGTGGTCTCCTCTATGGGCTGCAGCGTGGAACCCTGCTCCACCGTGGTACTCCATGGGCTGCAGGGGGACAGCCTGCTTCACCATGGGCCTCACCACAGGCCGCAGGGGACTTCTGCTCCAGCACCTGGAGCACCCCTCCCCCTCCTTCTTCACTGACCTTGGCGCCTGCAAGGCTGTTCCTCACTCCTCTCACTCTCCCAGCTGCTGTGTGGCGCAGCGTGTTTTTTTTTTTTTTTTTTTTTTTAAAAAAAAAAAACCTGTCTTAAATATGCTCTCACAGAGGTGCAAACAACATCACTTCACTTACTGGCTGGGCTCTGGTCAGCAGTGGGGCCTTTACCAAACATGGGGCAGCTTCTAGATCCTTCTCACAGAAGCCACCCCTATGTCCCCCTGCTACCAAAACCTTGCCACGTAAACCCACTACAGAATGGTGAGAAGTTTTTTGAAGCACCACATAAACGGGAAATAAAGAATGGGATGAAAGGAGAAATTTACCTCTTTTTGGCTTTGTTTTGAAACAAGCATTGGCTTTCGCAGCTGAGTGAGGTGCACTTGGTGGTGGTGGTGGTTCCTGGCTGATGAGGGGAGGATGCCCCGGGCTCAGGCTGAGGAAGGGGGGTATTCCCTGCTCAGGCAGCTGTACTCAGAGGAGTGGCTGGCATGGAGGTGGCACTGCCAGGAGTCTGGGGGGGGACAGTGCTGACCCGGGTGTGCATGCAGGGCTGGCAGCAAAGCCTCAAGGGGACCCAAAAGCTTGCAGACACCAGCGTGTCCCTGAAGCAAAGCTGGTGGAAGGGGTGCTCGGTGGTCCTGGCAGCATCACAGCAGGGCTGGTGGGGCCAGTCTGCACCGGGCCGGTGCACTGAAGTGGTGCAAGTAGTCCTGGAGTCCCCTCAGCCCATATTTTCCTGTGTTGCAGTCTCCCTTTATCCCTGAGACTCAGTTGGATGTGCATGGCAGAGGTGAGGGTGCCCAAGCTTGTCTCCAGGGGAGATGCCCCCTCCGCGTGCCCTGTTGATCTCTCTGACACCAGCGTGATGTCACAACACGGGCCTGGCAGTGTGGCAGGGCTGCGTGGGCAAGGGGACACAGCGGGACAAGGAAGATGGGGCAACCCCTGGGGTGCTGAGCAAGGGGAGCAGCTGTGCAACATCTGGCTGGTATGTGCACTCTGGGCAAACGGCAGGGAGAGGTGGTCCTTGTCCCCGTGTCACTGCTCCCTCCTGGCAGCTGTCACCATAGCAGGCACAACCACCCCCTTGTTTCAGCTGGTAGCCATTACCCCCCGTTGACTCCCACCTTCTGCCAGTGCCTCTGCTTTCTGACAGACTGAAGCACAGCCCCCATCTCAAAGTCACCATGACTGAAAGCAAAGGGGATAGTCATCCTCTTGTCACCATGGATTCCTCAGATATCATCAAAGTGACTGTAAAAACCCTCAAACAGAAGGAGCAGTTTGAGGTTGCTCAGAGCAGCACCATCCAGGAGTTTAAGGAAGACATTGCCAAGCGTTTTAAAACTCCCCCTAATCTCCTGGTGCTGATATTTGCTGGAGAAGTCCTCAAAGATCAAGATACTCTGAGCCAGTGCGGAGTCCACAATGGGGTCAGCATCTACCTTGTCATCAGGTCCCAAAAGAGACCACAGGAGGGCCTGCCAGATCAAGGAGCTGCAACCACCCTGATGCAGCCTCCCAGCCGCAGTAATTCCGATTTGTTCTTCTTGGAAAGCATAGCTGATCTGCAAAACCCAGGCCTGAACCATCAGAATTTGTCTGAGCTGTTGATGTCTGGCCAGGAAATAGTGGTGCAGACCACGAAAGAACTCATGTCTAGGATCCTCAGTTCAGAGCTGGATCTGAACACCATCAACAACAACATGTTTTTGCAAGGGTTCCTCCTTGGGGTGACAGGTGTAAATATCCTAGGCCTAGACTCAACAGATGTGTCAGACTTGGTGAGTAACATTGAAGGACAAGATGTGTTTGTGAATGGCTTGATAAGCGAGGTGGCGCAGAGCACCTTTGTGCAGAACATCCTTGCCAATGCCAGTCTTGTCAGGGACATCATCATGTCCAACCCTCAGGTGCAGCAGCTGGCTGAGCAAAATCCTGAGATTGGTCACATTCTCACCAACCCACACACTATAAGGGAAATATTAGAGGCCTACAGCAGCCCTGCTGTAATGCAAGAGATGGTGAGGAACCATGATCTGGCCATGAACAACCTCGAAAGCATCCCTGGAGGGTACAGTGCTCTCGAGCAGCTCTACAGGGAAATTGAGGAGCCCATCCTGGATGCTGTGCAAGCACAGCTAGGCAACAACTTGTTTGCTCCACCAGACAGTAACCTGTCCCTGAATGGAGCCCAGCTACCAGCCCGGACTGAAAACCGGAGGCCATTACCCAACCCATGGGCTCCGCGGTCCAACAGAGCCAGTGATACTGTATGTGACTGCGATGGACAATTGGCAAACAGCGGCACAGAGGAGAGTCTTATTGTGCTGAGTTTGGGTCCTGCAGCAGGTGTGGTGGTCTCCAACTCAGGGGAGGCCCAGAGCATGGTCCAGCAGCTAACAGGAAACGCAGAACTCATGCAAAACCTGGAGGATGCATTAACAAACCCCAATGGTCCAGCACAAATGCTGCTGAATAGCGATCATACATCAAGAAATGAAAACTCTCCACCTCAAGATCAAAGTGCACAGCAGCTACCACCAGAGATGGAGAACGCTGAGATTTCGTGCTTGCTGAGAAACCCCAGGGCGCTGCAGGCATTACTGCAGGTCCAGCTGGGATTACAGATCCTCACCACAGAGGCACCAGATTTCATGCTGAGTTTGGGGGACTCGCACATGGAGCTGGATCTGGAAAGCATGGACGACTCGACACAAAGCAATGAGTCTGAGGATGATCTAAGTTTGGTGTCAGAACAGGGTGAAGAAGAAGACCAGATAGAGATGGATGAGCAAGCACCACAGATCAGATATGAGAGACAAATGCAGCAGCTTCATGCCATGGGCTTCCAGGACCAACGTGCAAACTTGCAGGCTCTGATGGATGCAGAAGGTGAGATCAATGCAGCCGCTGAGATACTGGCAAAAGCACGGTCATCAAACAAGATACCATAACTGGTTCATCCAAATGATGAACCGTGTTTGTTGATTGTGTTTCATTCTCATCGTACACTAAAGGTAGCCAGGTGCATAATAAGAAGTTGTGTGCTGTAGCATTCTTCAGTCTATGAGAATTAATTCCCTCTTAGCTGCAAGGATATCTTGCATTCAGAAATGAGGAGTTCTGTGCTGTGAAACAGTGAAGGCCCTACCTGAATGTGGTGCTACCCATTTGCAGATAGAGTCCAGATTTATACGCAGGTGAAAAACATGCCAGCAAAAGACACCAGGGAGGTAAAATATATATTTTTTACAGGTTAGGAACTAAGCTTTGGAGATCATAGAATCATAGAATCATTCAAGTTGGAAAAGACCTCTAAGACCATCAAGTCCAACCGTTAACCTAGCACTGCCAGGTCAACCACTAAACCATGTCCCTAAGCACCACGTCTACACGTCTTTTGCGGACCTCCAGGGATGGTGACTCAAACACTTCCCTGGGCAGCCTCTTCCACAACCCATTCAGTGAATAAATTTTTCTTAATATCCAGCCTAAAGGTCCCCTGGTGCAACTTGAGGCCATTTCCTCTTGTCCCCTTGCTTGCTGCTTGGGAGAAGAGACCAATCCCCTCCCCACTACAACCTCCTTTGAGGTAGTTGTAGAGAGTGATAAGATCTCCACTGAGCCTCTTTTTCTCTAGATTAAATAACCCCACTTCCCCCAGCCATTGTTCTCTAGACTTGTTCTCTAGACCTTTCACCAGCTTTGTTGCACTAGTGCTGCAGACCAGATGACAAATGAGCATGGCTCCCATATGGACTCCAAAACAAATGGTGGCACTTTGACAGCTCTTTGTTTGTTTATTTGTTTTTTGGAAAGGCCCTAAAGGAGAGAGACAGGGAGTATCTGAGCCACCCAGCCTCATCCCTACCACTGCAGGCATCAGCTTTTCCTCTGCTGAGCAAACTGTTTTGAAAGTCAGTCTATCATTTCTGCCACTGCTTCTCCTCTGGGAGTGAAGTCCAAGGGTTATGGTGAGGGTTATGGCAATTATCCATGATGGTTATAACCTAACTTTTCATCCTGAATATGTTCACAGCTGGTTTCTACCCACTTATTGTAGCACAGTTTTTAGTTTCATGCACTAGATGAGAGTATCTCCGATTAGCAAATCCCAAACCCTTTGTGCTTTCCCCAGTGTCACCCACAGCACCAGGGATTAAAGTATCTTCTGCAAACCATTCCCTGGGATCAGGGCTGTCTCTTTGTACGTCTTGTCCCTTTTGCTTTGCTGTTTGTGAGCCTGAGGCAGTGCACAGGGCAGTGCCATATGCAGCCATAATGCTTTTTAAAGCCTTGTCTTTATAACACAAACCATGATAACCAATTGGGAGCTTTAGGGGTTTGAGATTTGATGCTGCAGACCTGCCTATAATGACTCAAAACTGTGGTGTTAGGGAGATAGGGTAGCTGGGGCTGTGCTTGTCTGGAGCTTCTTCCATTCTCCCAGCCCTGCCCTGGGTGAGCAGGGTCTGGATCAGCCCAGACCCTGCCCTTCAGCCCCTCTGCCCAGTTCTGCTCCAGTCCCATCCCCTCCCTCCCCTCCTGCTCCTGCCCTTCCCTTCTCTGCCCTTGCATCCAAGCAATGATTCTCTTTTCTCCAGCCCCAGGTTTCCCACTCATTTCTTTTGCAAACGTTTCCCAGCATCCTTCCTTTACAAAATGTCCTATTAGAGGTTTTCTACCCATTTCTTTTTCCTCCTCCTCCCCCTCTGTGGCTCTGTAGCCAGTAACAAATTTAGACTTTCTGTGTTTTATCCCTCCTTGCTATTTTGCATCTTGTTTCTCCTTTCTCCTCTCTTCACCTTTGTGGAGGTGGTTGGAGGATCGGTCTGGGGAGGTGGGCTGGGTGCTTGATCAGCTGTGGCTGGAAAATGTCCTCCCTCTGGCAGACCCCATGCTGGCGGTGCCTATGCCAGCAGGTGTGCCTCGTCTGACCTGCCGTAATAAAGACAATCCCCTGCAGCAGCAGCTGCCTCTGGTGGTAGGTGACAAGCTGTCTGTCTGCTGGTGGACTTCAGCTCTTCCCCCCCCCCCCAAGAAGCCAGTCTCAGCTTCAGCCACAGAGATGTGATTGATGCCTGTGGCTGGTGGCCACTGGCTTGTTGTGGTCCCCGTGCAGCAGCTGTGGCCTGAGGCATGCTGCTTAATGAGGTTAAGAATCTGCAAATTTCCTTGATGGTAAACACTGCCACTACTGCTTTGGGACTGTGCTGCTGTGAAATGTCTCTGCTTTGGGCCATGCTCATGGAGTTGGAACATCTGCTGCTAAGGTCTCGTGAAGCTGAACACATGCACAGAGCTTGTGTGGCCTGTCCTGGGCTGTTCATCCACGGCCGATGACGGAGTGAGGTAGGTTTAGGTGGTGGAAACTGAAATGTAAAGGTTTGATGTGAATTGAGCATCCAGTCTCCTCCTGCAGCCTGTAGAGATGTTGGCACAGCTCAGTGTTCAACTGGAGGAGCCCAACACCACCTGAGATGCCCTTGGGCATCTGAGGTATCCGCATGGGGCTGGTAGGTGTGACATGGGACTTACAAGATACTTGTGTCCTTCTAGATTACTGGCTGGAGATGAGACAGGATAGAATAGAGCATCTCAGAAGGTGCATTAAAAATGGTGAACACATACACAAAAGGCTGTTGGAACAAAATATTCCATTAAAATGCTCATGTTTCAAATTCAAGTATTTTTAGGGTTTCAGTTACAATAAAGTACTAAATTAATTTACAATTTTAAACACTTTTTTTTTGTTTGTTTGTTTTTGTTTTCTGATAAACAAATTTTGTTTTCTTATAACTATTTTGGTAAACCTGGGAGGAACTCATGGCACATGAAGATGTCACCAAATGCAGATTTTTTTCCCCAACAAAAATGTCCCCCTGGCTTTGCTCAGCTTCTGAGTGGGATGTTTGACGTGAGCAGGGAGTTGCTGGAGGAGTGTGATCCCTTGTAGTCTGTGTAGCAGGGAGCATAAGAGCCATCTGTGCTTGCAGGACAGCAAGGACTCCACCATTGCTTCCACATCTCCTCTCCTTGTTCTCAGAGGCAGTGGGGCTTATAAACATCAGCCGTCTGCCTTGTTAGCAGGCTGGTCCTCATCCCAAGAGCTGGGCTTCTTTAAAGGTGCCGGGGCATTAGAAGACACAGGTGGTAGGGTTTGTGACACGAGGTAGCAACAACACTGAAGGGGCTCCTGCAGCCCACTCCCAGGTGTGCCCCTGTCCCCGCCTCACAGTGACGGTGCTCTGGTCCCCAGCCAGGATGCTGGCCCCTCTGGAGCCCTTGGAGTGCAGCAGTCCCAGTGCCTGCCTCCTGAACCAGCCTGAGCGCTGAGCGCTTGTGTCTGGGGGGCTATGCATGTTGAATGCTGAACGCCACCATTGCTCCAGTAGAATTATTTTTTTAATGATCAAAATCTTACTCCAGGTGTGTGTGTGCTGCTGAGTCTGTGACATTCACAGCTGCCCCTGCTTGTAGGCCACTTTGTACTGAAATGATTCAGCCTGCAGAAAACAGTTCCTACAGACTAATGTACTGCTCACATCCTGTGCATGGTGAAGTTCCTGAGGGGCTGCTGACCTGGGAGGTGGGGCAGAGTCCGGTCACTTGTGCTAGCAAGGCTCCCAAGCTCGTCCTCCCACATCCCCCATCCCATACAGGAGTGCAGCCCATGACTGTCCTTCATCGCTTTAGTGTGATTTGAACTTCTTCAAAATCCTTTATTGCAGTAATCACTGAGGGCATTATGTATCATGCCCAATAATATATTCAAAAAGCAGGTTGCTATATATAAATACATGTTAAACTATTTGCAAAAGTAACTGCACCCAGTTTGTATGTCTGGCTGCTTGGCACTTTGGAAAAGCCACAGCACTCTTTTAGAACTCACTGTGTCTGCTTTTCTGAAGACTGTGGCTTGCTGCTGCCTGCACTGACACTGTGACAGTCCAGCCAGGGCCCTGGGGACAGGCTGTGCAAATGGCACAGGTATAATTGTGCAGGCACCGTTCTGGGCGCTGGGGACCTGTCTGCACTGAGCAACGTGCTTGTAATGCGTGTGGTACACGAGGGACCTGGGGGAACATCCCTGTGCCACTAGCGGCTGCAGGGCACTTTTGGCATGACGCAGTGGGTGCAGTGCCTCCACCCAGGCCCTTTGCAGCTAGTACAAGGGCTCCACGCTGCAGCCCTGCCTGGCCGCTGCCACAGACCCGCGCTGCTGTGGGGTCGAGGACCTGGTGAGCTGCTTGTGCTGCATGCTTGGGGCTGGGGGATTGCTAGGACAGAGGGACCACATCCCCAGTTTCCAATAACCTGGTGAAGCACCTTCCCTCGTCGGTCAGCCAGATCGGCTGCTCTTAAGCTGAGATAACATGATTTTGGGAGCGAGGCTGAGGTGGCAGGGCAGGGGCAAGCCCCATGCAGGGTGATGTCTACAGGGCAGTGCAGTGCTCACCTACCTGGGACAGCTGCAGCACTGAGCATCTGCCTGCCATGGGAGAGCTGTGGACATGTTCAGGCCATGAGGGAAAACACTCCTATTATTTTCATTCTCTCATCTGGAGACAGCAAGTCACTAGCAGACCGTTTTCCCCTGCCCCGTTCTGTGTCCCTGACTCCCTTCCAAAGGCTGGCGGATGGTGAAGGTTGCCCCTGGGGCGGGGGCTCCATCCACTCCCCCTCTGCAGCTCTGTGAAGTTGCTGCTGTGGTGTAACCGGGCAGGCAGCTCATCACCTTGTAGCTGTTTGCTCCCCCCTGCAGTGGGTGGGGGAGAGACTCAAAAAAAGGTAAAAGTGTGAGAGCTTGTGTGTTGAGTTCTGAACAGTTTAATAAGAAAGAGAAGAAAATAATACAAAACCAGGAATAAACAAAGCAAGCGATGCCCAATGTAATTGCTGAGCACCCACCAACTGATGCCCATCCAGACCCCAAGCAGTGGCTGCCCACCACCTCAGCCAACCCCCAAGTTTTATATTTCCATGTGATGCCACATGGCATGGGATATCCCTTTGGCCAGTTGGGGTCGGCTTTCCTAGTTCTGTCCCTTCCCAGCTCCCTGTGCACCCCCAGCTCCCTCACTGGCAGGGCAGTGTGAGGAGCACAGAAGGCCTTGGCTCTGCGTAAGCACTGTTCAGCAACAACAGAAACATTTCTGTATTATCAGTGCTATTCTCATCCTAAATCCAAAACAGAGTAAAAACAGTTACTCTGAAGAAAATTAACTCTATCCCAACTGAAACCAGGACAGCTGTGTCCTCGATCAGAGCCCTTGCTTCTGCCACAATGACAAGAGATCAGACCTCTTTGTAATCCTCAGGCAGCTCTGTGGGAATGTCAATATTTCAAGTTACTACATTTAGTTAAGTTAAGCTAAAAAGATTTTAGGAATAAAAGATTCCTAGGAACTGCTTGGAGGTAGTTGTAGAAGACCCGTCCTTAGTGAGGTACTTGTGTTAGTGCAGCTTTACAGTGGTGACTAGGCTAGGAAGGGTCTGCTGCTGAGAGGTCCCTCTGGCACAGAGCTTCTGGCTGTGCTGTGATTCCAACCTGTAGGTGCAACGGGCCCTTGTTTGCAGTTCAACATCTGGAGTTGGGCAAGAGGTGACTAGCTTTTAGTATAACAGCACAGAATATATATACTATTAACATTAGTATTGTTTTCCACCTGTTAACACGCCACATCTATTTTTATTTCATGCAATATTTATAATGAATTGCTTTAATTCATTTACAGCATTAGATAGTTTTTATCTTTACTATTTTTTAAAGACTGTCCACTGTTATGTTGTTTCTATGGAGCAGGTTCCTTGGACATGAAAATGTGTGCCTCTCTTATCATAAGCTGTGAACCAACTCCATCTTTAAAAATGCAATTGCTTTCTCATACATGGAGTCAATATTTCGGTATGCAGTAACCTCACAGGTATGGATTTAAATACTTGCAACACTTGTTCATCTCAGTTGCACTACGGGTAATTCCTATTTTGAGTCTTGATATTTAAGAGCTGACTGACTATTGCAGAAGCTGCTTAAAAAGAGAGGCATCCCACTCTAACTTGTGCGAGTCTGAGGATGACCCAGACTCCTTCAGACCCTCTGCAGGGCAGTGGTGCAGCCCTGTCCTTGGCTGCTGGGGGAACTCCAACTCAGGGTCTTCCCCTGACCCAAGAGTCTTTCCAAGTGCCTGGTTAGATATTATTTCCACTCGACTTGCACTGACAATTAGGTGCAGAGTGAGCCAAACCAGAAGCTTTTCAGTCCTAAAGCCAAAAGGAAAGGGAGACAGAAGTCTGGAGATGAGGATGGAGAATGGGCAGCCAACTTCAATCCTAGAGCTAATTTTGTCCTAACCTCATGTGAGTCCACATACCTGAAACTCCCAATTATCCCCTCTGCAGGTCCTGATGCCCAAGAATATCTCGTGCATCCCTACAATCACTTGACCTTCCTCTTGTGTTGCATGACTTACTCCCTCTACTCCTGACTGATAGTCCATCGGTTTAAGGTATTTGTGCAGTATGGATTGATTCTGTTTCTATTCAGTCTGGTCTACTTGGAAGAAAAATACACTTATATCATCTTAAAATCAAGTGAAGAGAAAATCTGGACACTGCCACTTACACATAGTAGGAGTACATGAGTATAAGTATGTGCTGCAATACGTTGCAGACCACAGGTCTTCATAGTTGGGGTTGATACCTGCTGCTGTGGCTGTTAGCTGATCAGCAGAGGTGATACTGGCATTTGATAGTGGTGGAAGAGCTTGAGCATGTGAAATAACATTCTGCAGTGCTTTCTGTCTTTGCTTTCAGGGGCAGCTTATGCCACCATTCAACCTTAGCAGCTTGACTCCAGCAACTTTCATCTTGGCTGGCATCCCGGGCATGGAAAAGTCACACATCTGGATCTCGATCCCCTTCTGCTCTATGTATCTGGCTGCCCTGCTGGGAAATAGTGTCCTGCTGTTTGTTGTGAGGACAGAACGAAGCCTCCACCAGCCCATGTACCTCTTCTTGTCCATGCTGGCTGTCACTGACCTGATGCTCTCAACCACGACTGTGCCCAAGATGCTGGCTCTGTTCTGGTTCAGTGCAGGGGAGATCTCCTTCGGTGCTTGCCTGACCCAGATGTTCTTCCTGCACTTCAGTTTCTCGGCGGAGTCTGTGATCCTGCTGGCCATGGCCTTTGACCGGCTTGTGGCCATCTGCTACCCCCTGCACTATGCGGCTGTGCTGACGCAGTCAGCTGTTGTCAAAACAGGGCTGGTGGCTTTGCTGAGAAGTTTTTGCATCATTTTCCCGTGTGTATTCCTGCTGAAGCGGCTGCCCTTCTGTGGGCACAACGTCATCCCGCACACCTACTGCGAGCACATGGGCATCGCCCGGCTGGCCTGCGCTGACATCTCTGTCAATATTCTGTATGGCCTTGCAGTGCCTTTCACAGCAATAGTGCTAGATGTTGTGCTCATTGCTGTCTCCTACATCTTAATTCTTCAGGCATTATTCAGACTCCCTTCCAGGACTGCCCGCTGCAAGGCTTTCAATACCTGTGTCTCTCACGTTTGTGTTATATTTCTTTTCTATATTCCTGCTTTTTTCACTATTTTAACTCACCGCTTTGGTCAGGAAATCCCACACCATGTCCACATTCTGCTGGCCAACCTGTACGTGCTCTTCCCCCCCCTGCTGAACCCCATTGTGTATGGGGTGCGGATGCGACAGATAAAAGAGAAGTTCATGAAAGTGTTTCTCTGCCACTCAGTTCATTTTCTGCAAGAATAAGAGCGAGACGTCACTCTGAGAATGTAATGAATACCTCAGCAGGACTTGAAGCCCACCCAAATCCTCCCTCTTGGCAACCACAAATGTGGAGCACAATGCAACCCCCGCACCACTTTCCCCAACAGTTTATAGAAAATGTAAGAAAAAAGATAAAAGACAGATTCTCTAACTGGCTGCAAAGAGAGAAGGAACAAAGAAGGGAGAACCCACCCCAGCAATGTCACTTGTGGGGAATCCTCAACAAGCTGGAGGCAGGCAGCTTTCGCTGTAGTGTGGTGGTGAGATCCTTATCTCAGCTGTCTGCTCTGGAGTCAAGGGACAAGGTTTATAATAAACTTGTTCTAATCACAACTGTGTAATGGAGTTCATTACAGGAATTGCTTCGTTATTAAAATTCACAGAAATGAAAAATTCTCCCAAAGGGAAAACACTGAAATAAATGCAAGTACTGCAGGTTAGTGTGGAGCTGCACTTGCAGCCCGGAGATCCAACCGTATCCTGGCCATATCAAAAAAAGCAAGGCCAGCAGAGTGAGGGAGGTGATTCTCCCCCTCTGCTCTGCTCTCATGAGACCTGGCCTGCAGTACTGTGTTCAGCTCTGGGGCTCCCAGCACAAGAAAGACATGGACGTATTACAGCGAGTCCAGAGGAGGGCCACAAAGATGATCAAGGTGCTAGAACACCTTTCCTACAAAGACAGGGTGAGGGAGTTGGGGTTGTTCAGCCTGGAGAAGGGATGGCTTCAGGGAGACCTTACCGTGGCCTTCCAATACCTAAAGGGGGCTGCAGGAAAGCTGAGAAGGGACTCTTTGTCATTGAGTGTGGTCTTTTCCAACCTTAATGATTCTATGATTCCATGATTCTATGTGCTGATTGAAAGTGGTGAGCAGTAGTATCCGTAGGGAGGGTACAGGAGGAGTGCTGGTTCTGGAGAGAGACAGTGCTTAACTACATCTCCCCAGAGCTGAACTGAAGCCCCCATTAGCTGCTTGGCAGGTATCAGACCTTGTCCTGGATTTAGAATTGTTGCAGATGGTCTAGACAGAGTGTCTGCAAACACCACCTTCAGCCTGAGTATTTACTGAGTATTTATTATTTAGGTTTGTAGATAACACATTGAGCGTTTTCCTCCATTGCTCTTACAAATGCCTTCTTTTATGATCAGTTTCTGCTAATATTGGTTGGTTTCCTATTAATAAAGGCATGACATTTGTTGCTTTTGTGCAATAAGCCTTCTCTTTTTTTTTTTTTTTTTTTTTTTTTTTTTGCCAGCGTCTGTGGTGCGTAACATTGTTTTCTATTACACCAATACAAGGACAGCTCTGGACAATTCAGTTTGGCTTCATCCTTATAGTACCTGTCAGAGACATCATAGCATGAGTCGCAGCAGTGTGGTGTGTCCAGATCAAGCTGTTTATAGAGCTTTTAGTAAATCTGCTTAGCCCTAGCACTGTAGGCAGTGGGGTTTGACATTGCATGGACATTCTGGTAGGTGTTGGCCATGAGGGTGAGCCTGAGGAGAATGGTATCTACCAGATCCATGTAGCACAGACAAACTAATCACCAGGATGAGTTGGGAAAAGCCATAATATAGTCTGGTTTCTTGTGCTTGTTTGCTACTTGTCTCCTTACAGCTTGAACTCCAGTTAGTGTGTGCACAACACTTACCACTTCACGGATCTGGTCTTGGTTGAGATCAGGAAAACCAGTGACAGAGGATCCTACCCCTCTGCTCCGTGCTGGGGAGGCTGCCCCTGGGATGCTCCTGGGGCGAGAGAGGCCTGGAGCTGGTGGCGAGAGCCCAGCGCAGGGCTGCGAGGTGCGGGAGGGCCTGGAGCACCTCTGCCGTGAGGAGAGGCTGCGAGAGCTGGGGCTGCTCGGCCTGCAGAGGAGGAGGCTCCGGGGGAGCTCCCCTGCAGCTGCCGGGGCCTGCGGGGAGCTGTGCAGAGGCCGGAGCCGGACTCTCGCCAGGGGTGCCCAGGGCCAGGAGCAGAGGCCCCGGGCCCAGCCTGGAGCCCGGGAGGTGCCCTCTGGGCCCCAGGCAGCGCTGCTGTGCCGGGTGGGTGCCGGAGCCCTGGCACAGGCTGCCCAGAGAGGGGCTGGGGGCTCCTCCGCAGGGTCTCCAGCAGCCGCCGGGATGTGGGGCTGGGTGAGCAGCTCCACGGGGCCCTGCTGGGGCAGGGGGCGAGCAGTGGCACCCAGGGGTGTCCTCAGCCTCAGCCAAGCTGTGATCTTGGGATATACTTGCCTCTGACACCCACAGAATGCATCAGACAAGTGGGATTCAAAGGCCACATACAAAAAAAAAGAAACACAGCTGATACAGATTTTCTTTGGTTCTCAAAAGAAGCCTTTAAACTGCACCTGTTCTGTTGCCCAGTTCCTGCTTCACTACACAGAAATGCTTTAATGCTTTTTTTTTTTTTAAAAAAAAAAAAAAGAAAAGAATCTGAAAGCTTTTACAGCACCAGGAATAGTCAATGTAAACAAGCCCTTGAGAAACCATCTAAGTCCAGCAGCTGCTGTGCCTTAAGCCTGATCTCTTATAATGAAAACTGCCCCTGGACTTTTGTTTTAGCACTTGATACCTCTTTCTGATTCGTGCAGGTACTGACATTCTTTGTCGTACTGTGTATCCTAGATTTCAACAAATAATTAAAAATAAACTAACAAAAACAAACAAAAACCTGTCTCAGTTTGAAATCTGATCAAGTCTCACTTGGCTCCTTCCAGACCTGCTGTGAGGATGATCCAGTGCAGGCACAGAAGCTGCCAGGGAAAAGGAAACTGATGCTACAGCACTCAGCAAACTACATTTTTACAGAGTTGTCACTGGTTCCCTCATAAAACAGAGATGATGCCTTTCTTTTTGCCAGAAATCAGTGGTTCCATATACTGTTGATGTAAGAACACTAATCTAAGTTTGGTTTTGGTTTTCAGAGTTTAACTTGCATTAGGTCAAACCACTAATTTGGGCACTGAAAATTCTGCATGTCTCTCATTGTTATGCAAAGCACAAAAATCTCCTTGCATGAGTCAAATCTGGGCTAATATTTCTCAGTAGGTTTATTTTAGGAATGTGCATGGTGCCCTGAACATGGCTTCTGTAGAAATGATAAAGGAGTGATTTTACTGGACAGCTGCAGAAGTGAACAAACAGCACCTTGCTGATCAATAAAACCCTTTAAATTCAGATGGTAGACCTGCGGCACTGACACAGCTGCACCACTGGCCAAGCAGCCTCTGCAGAAACGTTCAGGAGGAATCGTCCCCTGCAATTTCAGCATGAGCAAAGGACATGCATGGCCTGTCAGGATCCCACCAGTGGGACCCCACTGAGCCCATATCACCAGGGACTTTGCATTGCTTTAGCAAAACAATGCAAACCCACTTCCATCAATACTGTTCTAGCAGTTTGAATTAATAGAGGTCAAAACTCAGGTGAAATCAAGCACTGGGCCTTAATTTGCAACTCTGTCAAGACCTCCAGAAATGCCAGTGAGTTGCATGGGTGAGCAATCTTGCCTGCTCAGACACCTGCTAAATTGGAACAGGTCCTGAGCCAGCACTAACATACATTAAGCCTTATTTCTCCTCAGTGTGTAATCACTTTCTACAGTAGTTACCAAACTGTAGATGTGTTTCAATTTGTATCTGTCACACTGTGTCCAGACACAGTCAGATCTGAGTCTGCCTGCTTGGGCTGTGGGAATTGCACAGGTCCAACTGGCAGTGCCTGCCTCTGCTCTAGCTCATTGTCCAGGGCAGACATGGGTCAGGCAATGTCAGCACAAGGCTGCTCTGAAAATGTTGCTGCAAATGGAATTGTTTATAACGTGAAGAGTATGATTTTTTTTTTCTCCATTAGTTTCATTTTAGAGTTGAAAGACTCAGGCTACACCAATCCCAAAGGTGCATTGCCAGAGGTGGTGAGTAGCTCAAGTGCAGTGCTGTCAATGTCACAGTCCCACCAGACCACACCACATTCTGCTGGACCTTCCTACTGCACTGAAATGCCAACACCTTTCTTTGGGCACAGCCTGGAAAGGACCACAACTCACCGCAGCCTGCTCCCATTGCATCCTCCTTGCCCACCCTAGGTCACCACAAGACTTACCATGGACATTTGGTCTAGGAGAGGAAGAACCGTGACCTTGCACATGTCACCTGCACTCTGCAGACAGAAATGGACCTGCCACTGTGGGATGAACTTAAACTTTTATGAGGAAAAGCTGAGAGCCACAGGAAGAGGACAGAAAGCCCAGGGGTCAGCCCAGGGGTGCTGTCTAAAGGCAGCAGACATGCCTGCATGTGGCACTTGTGCCATGCCTTGGGGTACACATTGCACCAGGCAGCGCTTGTGGATGAGCCTTGGGCAAGCCTCCCCCTGAGACAGCTGCCCCCTTGTAGGCTCTCTTGCAGAAATCGGCCTTAGTCATCATTGTGCCAGCTGGGAATCTGTCTTGGCTGATGGTGATGGGACGGGATAACCAGACCTAAACCACAAAAATTCGTGTTTGCATCAAAGGGCTACACAGGGTGGTGCAAGCCAGCAGGCAGTGCATGCTGACACCTGAGGAAGGAGATGGGAGCATTGGAAACACTGAAGACTGCAGTAGTGCCAGTACTCAGAGGAGGGGAGGGAGCAGAGTGCTTCACTGTGTACAACATCCTTACTGCAATGGGTGGCCAGATCCAGGTCTCCAGTCAGCCACTGGGCCTTGGATCACAAGGAAGCACAAAGCCTCTAGGTGGAGAGGGGAGGACTGGGATATCTGGCACAGGGTACATGGGTAGAGAGGCTCACTGTAATCAGAAAGTGAGAAAACCTCACAGGAACTAGGTGGAGACCGTGTGGGTCTGCAAACCACTGCTGATGCCTCCAGAGCACCCAGAAGAGAGCATCTTTCACCACTGATCAGATGTCTGGGTTAGCTCCTGGGGTTCACAGCCCCTACAGAGTGGCTGCAGCTGATTGAGGCTGGTCAGGGACAAGCCCAGATGTTGTTTTGGGATATTATCCTGATGATTTCCTTATTAATTTCCATTATTTTATTGGTGTAAATGATGGGGTTTAGCAATAGAGGGAAAAAGGTCAGCATACAAGGTAACTTGAATGGAGAGAGAGCAAGGGCAAACACAAGATACAAGGGCTCAGGACCCTGTGTGCCGTGCAAGAGGCTGAAAGGCTTAAACTGAAAAGGATTAAAAAAAAAAAAAAAAAAAAAAAACAAAACTTGCTTGCAAGAGATGTACTGACTCAACCGGCTGTTTTCAGTCTGGAGAGGGAAGTCCCTTTGGTCCATGTGCACAAACCTACCTGCAGATGGGAGATGTTGCCTGGTACATGAATGAATTATTGCAAATTAAGCTTTCCTGATTTTAGGGGGACTGAGTGCACGATATAATTTCTATCAGCAATCTTAGCCTGCCTCAAAATCACTTAGCTTGCCATAGGTGGAAATGTCTGCTTTTCAATGAGCTGCCTACTGCTTTGTATGCAAGTAAGAGAGTAATTTGATTCTTGTGTATGCTTCTGGGTCCACTTCTTTACCTCTCTATTCACAATCTCAGCTGCACAATATCAAATATAACCTTGAGGCCGTCCAGTTTACCATGTGCTAAAGGACACTGAAAAGGTCAGATTGTCTCCTGATGTGCCATATCGAATAGGAGTAGCTGATTGGAAAAAATATTGCAGTTTTCAGAACCTGATGCCAGGTATAGGGTCATTTAGTCCTTAAGTTACCAAGCCCTTGACTCAAAGACCATTGGAGAAATTAATTGCAAGCAAGACCATCATATATTGTTTAATTACTAAGAGCTGGCAGGGAAAGTGTAATAGACTTGGCTGTCTTCATTTGGCTGCAGTTGGAACAGTGGCACTCATCACTGTACAACTCGGAAGTGCATTATTTAGATGCAGGCAAAGCATGGTGGAGCAGCAGTGGGGAGGCACAGTGCCCCTGGGATCACGCCTGAATGTCGGTGCAGCAGTCTGTGTACATTTGGTACAGGCATCGCAGCAAACGCGAACAGGGATAGGACTAGAGGGAATGGTCTCAAGTTGTGTCAGGGTTTAGGCTGGAAGTGAGGAGACATTTCTTCTCAGAAATAGTGGTCAGGCATTGGGATGTGTTGCCCAGGGAGGTGGTGGAGTCACCGTCCCTGGGGGCATTCAAGGAAAGGTTGGACATGGTGCTTAGGGACATGGTTTGGTGAGTGACGTTGGTGGTAGGGAGTCGGTTGGACCAGGTGATCTTGAAGGTCTTTTCCAACCTTAATGATTCTATGTTTCTATGATCTACCACAGAAAGCTGATTGCCAGTGCACTGAACCAACTGAAGAGCAAGGTTCAGCAGCTCAAACACCAAGGAGATGACATTTTGTTAGCACACGTGCAAGCCAGCTGGCTTGGCACTGCAGATAGGTGGTCCAGGCTGAGCAGCCTTCCTTGGTACCTGGCTCCTGCAACACTTCGTTGCACAAGAGGGCTGATTTAGGCCATTGCTATCATAAGCTGTTAGACTCTGTATCTCTGGGAGATAGAAGCAGACAATGCAGAAGTTAAAAAACAAATATTTATTTATAAAAACTGTTCATGAGTTGCAACAGCTACCTCTGGTGTTATGCTTTTGGAGGAGCCAGCCACCTGCAGCATGCAGGCTGGCTCAGCAGCATCAACATTTGACTTTCTTCTCACAGTGGTTTCCTGCAGATTTTGAATATTTCCTCACATACATAAAAGGATGTTTTTCTTTCTCCGGACTGCTGATGGACCACAGACTTTGCTTATCTTTCTATGCACCATGGTTAATTAATATAAGTGGATGCCAGGGTGTAAGTGACTCTGAGGTGTGCAGGGACCGTTTCCCTGCTGTTCAGGAAGGTGGGACATTGTGCATGCCAAATGCAAAAGCAAGAACCGCCTCGCTCAGCGTGAAGACTGGATGATAGGTCACAGTCGTAAGCCCCAAACCATTCACAAAAGATGGTTATATAGAGTGTTTGTGTGCACTGTGCCACAGTTCACCTCTTTGTAGTCTCTATTGAGTGATCAAGGAAAGAAGGCTGAAATCACCTGCCTTTGTAGGAGATTATGTTATTTTATCTACATTATGTATGATGCTGCAGTTTCTTATCATTGCAAGTGAAATCAAATATTTTGGGTTACTTTAAACTCTGTTTTCAGGCTGCTTGTTTTCAGAAGAAGAAATCTAAAACAGAATTGGTTCAAAATATTTTAATTTATATTTTGACAAGTGATTAAATTCTGAACTGTGAAATGAAAAGCCATTTTTTCTTTCAGATCTACTACTTAACAAGCAACATAACAATACTTTTAAGTTTTTCTTTTCTCTTTTTAAACACACTTTATTTTCACTGTGTAAAGGTAAGACATAAAAGTTGGCATCACAGAATCATGTGAGCCAACAACTTGGGCAACAAAATGAGAAATTCATTCCACTGAGCAGGAGAAAATGGTGTGTAACGGATATCAATTTCATGGGTAGTACGCCACTCTGAATTTTTAAGTGCAGCCTCTCAGGTAATGTAATAAAAATATATAAACAAATAGGTTTTGCCTCCAAACATCATACAGGAAATATTGTTTAATAATGTACTATCATTCATCTTCTGTAGTCATATTCTCATTGTGTTTACATTGATTTTATGTACAAGGCAGCTGTAGTATTTCACATCTGCCGGAATTCATGAGTATAAAGTAGTGGTAAAATGCACATTAAAAACAAATGATCCCTGCAATATAGAAAGAAACGTGGATAATGCTATTGTCTAATGGCTGAGTCTAAACACCAAGAGATATTTGCAGGCCGGTCAGGCACTGGGATTTACTGGAAGCCCACTTAGAGATCCGATGCCAAACCATGGAGAAATGATGCCCCCCGTGTGCCCTGGGGTGGGCTGACTTCAGCTGAAGCTGATTTCTCAGGAGTCAAACTGAAGGTGCTGCAGTAGGCAGTGTGGAGCATGAGACTCCAAGGCTGTTGAGGAAAAGAAGGATCACAGAGGTTGATGGAGATGTTGGTCTTTTATGATGTAGAAAGGTGCAGTTCTCCGCAATGGAACTGGAAGTGGTGGAGAGGGGGCAGAAGAGGAGGTGACTCCAGATGTGGATAGCCTCCACGCTGTCACTGGTAAGGAAACACAGCAGTCATTAACTCTTGGAGTCAGTGTGCGCTCTAGTTTTACACAAAATGAAGGAAAATACCTTTGCTCTCAGAAGCGTGGGCTGAGAGCCTGGCTCCCCAGGAATGCAGTGGCAGCAGTCTTTTGTGCCTGTGGGAGGTTCAGCCATGCATCCTTGGGGATGGAGCATGCCCCAGGTTTCAGCTGGGATGGTGAGGAAATTGCATGTGTGCGTGTGATGTGAACACTGCTGAGCTGGCTAGGACACGCTCCTCACTGCTCTGACACCCCAGTGAGCTCACTCAGCTCTGTCAGCAGCTGCAGCATCAGCCCCATCTCCCCAGGCAGAGCATTTGCACCTTCTAAATGACCAAGCAGGACCAGAGTCACCGCCTGTCCCCCAATTAGGACATGAACCTGTGACTCACACAGCTTCCTGCTGCCACTACACAACAGGACCCCGGACCTCTGCTCCCACCTGCACTCCCACCTGCACATCCATGCCCCTTCCCCTCTCCTGCAGAGCCTGGCCTGGCTCCTGCCTGGCACCCTGTGGTCTGCGGAGCCACGGTGCTGCCTGAGCAGCTCCTTTCTCTCAGGACAGCAGGAACATTAACATTCCCTGCTCCTAAGCACCCTACTACAGCCTGGGAAAGACCCACTTACTATCATTGCTCATTATCCTCTGGTCCATCAGTCTTTCAGCCTGAAAAAAAAAAAAAGCAGGAACAATCAATAGCTGTCTTGTACCTTCCTCATCCTGATAGAGTCTGGTGGCCCTGAAAACAGCCCAGCAGCATAGCTGTTGTGAGCAGGGAGGGGGAAAGACAGTGGATGTCTTTTTGCTGATGTGATCTTTTTGGACTTCGGCAAGGCTTTTGACACAGTTTCCCGTAGGATCCTACTGGACAAAATGTCCAGCATACAACTTAACAAAAACGTCATACGATGGGTGAGCAATTGGCTGACGGGCGGGGCTCAAAGGGTTGTGGTAAATGGGGCTCTATCAGGCTGGTGGCCGGTCACTAGTGGGGTCCCCCAAGGCTCCATTTTAGGGCCAGTCTTCTTCAATGTTTTTATAAATGATTTGGATCATTTATAGAAGGTCTTTTGAGCAAATTTGCCGATGACACTAAACTTGGAGGAGTTGTAGACTTGGCTGAGTGTGGAAAGGCCTTGCAGAGAGATCTGGACCGATTGGAGAGCTGGGCGATCACCAACCACATGAAGTTTAACAAGAGCAAGTGCTGGGTCCTGCACCTGGGACGGGGCAACCCTGGCTATACATACAAACTGGGTGATGAGATGCTGGAGAGCAGCCCTGCAGAGAGGGATCTGGGGGTTGTGGTTGACAGCAAGTTGAATATGAGCCAGCAGTGTGCCCTGGCAGCCAGGAGGGCCAACTGTATCCTGGGGTGCATCAAGCATGGCATAGCTAGTCGGTCGAGGGAAGGGATTGTCTCGCTCTGCCCTGCGCTGGTGCGGCCTCACCTCGAGTACTGTGTGCAGTTCTGGGCACCACAGTACAAAAAGGACGTGAAACTGTTGGAGAGTGTTCAGAGGAGGGCGATGAAGATGGTGAAGGGCCTAGAGGGGAAGACGTATGAGGAGCGGCTGAGGTCACTGGCCCTGTTCAGCCTGGAGAAGAAGAGGCTGAGGGGGGACCTCATCGTGGTGTACAACTTCCTCATGAGGGGGAGTGGAGAGGCGGTTGACCTATTCTCCATAAACACCAGTGATAGGACCCATGGGAATGGTGTTAAACTGAGGCAGGGGAAGTTTAGACTAGACATCAGGAGGAGGTTCTTCACTGAGAGGGTGGTTGCGCACTGGAACAGGCTCCCCAGTGAAGTAGTCACTTCACCAAGCCTGTCTGAATTTAAGAAGAGATTGGACTGTGCACTTAGTCACATGGTCCAAACTATTGGGTAGACCTGTGCAGTGCCAGGAGTTGGATTTGATGATCCTTGTGGATCCCTTCCAACTTGGGATATTCTATGATTCTGTGATTCTATGAGTGTGACCTTACTTGTAATGGCTTGGGTGAGAAAGTCTTGTACTGGGCAGTCTGTGCCCCATCTACACATCAGCCTGTTCTCTCTGCCTAGGGGGACTACAGAGGCCAGCTGGCTCTTCCAGGCTGCATTACATTTCCCCAGGCCAGTTCACCTGGCAGACACTAAGGACCTGAGAAGGGGGGAGGAGAGGTAGGTTCAAAGAAACTCCTCCCGAGAAATGATGGCAAGGCACCCCCTTCAGTTTGGCCTTGGAAAAAGTATTCCTGTTGAGAGGTAAGCCCTTTTTTTAAAAAAACATTGTCCTGATTATAAGCTTTAGAAACAAAGCAAAACCATCTCACAGCTGGAGTGCTCCTAAATCCCGTTGAAAGCTGAAATTAAAAGTGCCAGAAAATTAAGCTCCATGTCTCAAGGGTGGTTTGACTGTTACAGCCAATATGCAAGAGAGGAATCCTGGCCCTCAGATGCCTGTTATGTGTTCATATCACATCCTTGCAACAACACTCTGGGTGCTAGAGTTGGATGGGGGCTCCAGGAGAGCTCAAATTTCCGTGTGTAAAACCCACGCTCTGACTCTGGTCCCAGAGCACATCTTAACCTTTCAGCATCCTTGTACCATAGGCTATAGGCTACAGATACTGCAGCGACTGGAGGATGTTTACAACTTTGTCTCCATATAGCCTCCATGGCTCGCTGGCAATGCAGGAATAAAGCATAGGCACCAAAGCAAGCTGTGCCCGCACAGCTCTCTGTGCCGGGTTGTGTACAGGAGTAGCGCTGGTACAGGTTGGGTGGCACCCTGATGTGGCATGGGAATGCAGCGCTCCTGGGAATGAGCCCGCACACCATCTCCCTGCGGAAAGAAGGGACACCCAGGACAGGACACACCACTTCCAAGGAGTTGTCTTCTCCAGCCTACAAGACCAGGCTCCTGGTTTCAGTGACAAGGATGAGGGATAACCCCAGTGCAGAGCAGCTTCTGCCCTGGTGAGGCAAGGAAATGAGACCTGTGGTTTGTCACCCTCCTGGGCTCAGGGAAGCCTATGGCCTTACCTCCTGGTCCTAATGGGGACACCTGTGCAGTGGGACGTGGTTCTGCTCCGCTAGATGGCAGAAATCCCACCAGTGCTACTTTAACGAAAATGAAATGGCAAGCTGCTGACTCATCACTTGTATTAAATATTTTAAAACAATTGACTGTGAGAGCTAATCCTGCTATATAACATGCGGGAAAACTGGAGGTATGTGAGCATACAGCAGTTATGCATTTGAACTTACCAGCCCCTGCATCAGGCAAAGAACAGAAAGTACAGAGTTCATCTCCTAAAGCCCTTGTTATTATTACATTGTTATTAAAGCCTTTGTTATTATTGCTGGGTTTTAATGTTCTCTGTGGTCATATAATGGCCTAAATATTCAAAAGTGACTAGAAATGTTTGATGTCTCATCGCTTCAGTACTCATCGTGAAAATTCTTCATATGTGCTGGTTTTCAAAAAAGCACTGAGGTGTGTCTTCAGCATTGGATAAGAGTAACGCTTCTATCTGAGTACCATAACATTAGTTCACCCTAAATCACCAGTAACACCTGCACTTTTAATTTATAGTTCATCTGCTCATGAACCCAGGTATGTATGAAAGAAGGCACTATCCAAATTCACTGCTGTGAATTCACTGCACACTGCTCCATCTTGAGACATGCAACACAGCAGGCTGGGAGATGTCGATGCTGAGGGCTGTCATGATAAGCAGCAGCTGCATAAGCTCCTCTGTTAAAACGGAACACAGACACAGGTCAACCTGCCATTTGAGAAGGGGGAAGATGGGTAAAATCCTGGGAAACAGATTTGATCCACCAACAGGATGAAACAGTATTGATCCATCTCCAGCCTCTTCTTCAGGCTGTGAGCTCAGGTCTCTGGGTTTGTTTCCAAAGGAGATCCCCAGCAAAAAGATGGGTATGGTGAGTGTAGATCACACTACAACCTTTATATATACTGCTGTTTTCATCTATTTATTTATTTATTTAATTATGGAGGTTTGATCTATCACCTTCATATCAACAATGCCTTAGTATAACCGAGAAAGTTTAAATCATGACCATGCAAGAGGACTGCAGCTTTGCTTTTAAAGGTGAAGGAGACAGATGTCTTTTATTAACACCAGTTTAGCTGAAATGGGTGCAAGAACTAGAGAAAGGATTGAAGTATTCTTTGAGACGTTTCCCCGTTGAGGATGAAGCTTAACAATTAGCAGGGTTGTGGCTTTCACATTTTAGGCAGAGATTTTCAGGGGTATTTAATGGACTTTAGGAGCCAAGCCTTTCAACCTAATGGATGCTAGGCAATAGAACCCATTTAACCTCCCCTGTCCAGGTGCAAGTAAGAGAGCAAATACACATTGGAATAGTACCTGCTGCATTCCTCTTAGGCAACATAAAGATAGCAATAAATAATAGTCCTGTGCTAATGAATCATTTCTTCCAGAATTAAGATTTGCTCACTTCTGATTCTGTATCAAGTGTGAGTCATCATGACTAAGGCATATATGCTTGTCTGTGTGCCTGAAATAACACTCCTTAGAGAGGAGCTGCTGGAGTCACAGCCTGTCTCAGCATCTCCCTGCCCTGGGGCACACTGAGCCTTGCAGGATTTGATACTGCTGCAGTTCAGAGTTCATTACCTGAGCATGTGAAGTGCAGAAAGAGACATGAGCTGGGCAGATGGGCTGTCTGATGTGCTTAGGCACTCACCAACCTCTGGTGGGGGTATTCATTAGCCACTGAATCAGGTTTGAGCTCTTACCACTTTGCAGGGTTGATCACTGTCAAAACAGTGAGAAAGCTCACCTGGAAATGCTCAGCTACATTTCATGGGGTTACAGAATCACAGAGTGGTTGAGGTTCAACAAAAACGCAAATTCCTGAACCTAAGACAGAAAGCCCTTACATCGGTACTGTCTGGGTGACTGCATCTGGAGTACTTTGGCCAGTTATGGATCCTTCCATAAAAGCAAAAGTAACATTGCTGAACCGGAGCAAATCCAGGTGAGACTACTAAGATGGTCGGGTGGCTGGAGCTCATGACACAAAGAAAGGCTGAAACAACTGGGTTTGTGTAGCCAGGAGAAGTCAAAAGAGGTTTCTAATTAAGTCTTCTAATACTTGGAAGAGATTACAGAAAAAATGGAGTCAGACTCATCAGAGATGAAAACACAAGAAGCTGTGGATGGAAGTTGAAATAGGGGAAAATTCACTTGGACAATAAAGGAAAAATTCTTCCTCATGGAGGACAGAACATAAGTCATTGGAAATTTTAAAAACTCCATGGGACAGGGGCCTGAGAATCTTGATCTAAGAAGACATTAAGATTTTGAGCCACTTAACTGGAGTGTATAAATTTGTTTGTGCAGGCACATTTAACGTATTGGGGAAGAAGAAATAAAGGAAAACAGTTCTCAACAAAATATGTGTGGAGTCAACCCCTCATTCGGAACCTCACAAATATGACCCATCATACTGCCACAGACCTGCGGGGAATCTGTCTGCTTCAGGGACACATGGCACCGTCATCCCAATTCCCACGTGTACTAATGAGTAGGCACAGCTTTCCAAAAGAAGCTCTTTATTAGGTTAAGAGTGTAAGGTAAATTTCGGCTGTTACATACTTTGAGTATAGGATGCTGGATATACCCAGTGCTTGTTCATCAGACTGGAAACATGTTTACTCTTAAGGATATTATAGGTTTCAATCATAAAAAAATTGTTTTCCATTTTAACTTTTTATTCTGAACAATTAAGATCAATAACTGCTTCAATACAACACTTCTCATGTATCTACCACCTCTGATGAGTTCTCAGAGGCTCTTAATCTCTCAAATATCTTATTTCCTTGCATAAAGTAACCAACGGTATTAGATATGTCATTAAAATAATTTATAACACCATGGGTCTTATAAATTTTACTAGATAGGCAATTCTTTGCAGAACCAGCTACTCAAAGTCCACTGCACAATATTCCTTCCTGCTGAAGTGCATATGAAACACATGGAGACAGGAAAGGGAGGGTGGGGGGAGTGAGTGCACATCTGCATGGCTTTGTAACAGTCATCACAGCTTCGTGATTTAAGAGTATTTGTGGTGTATCATCAAAGCAAGCCATTTAGCAACCACTCCATTAGGAAGTGTTGGGTAGATGCTGGCAGGGTGGTACCGGCTGCCCTGAGCCATTCACCAGGCTTTTCTCCATTAGCTGGGGAAAGCTGCCTGTCTCCCCAAGGCTGCCTGAGCACAGGAACAGCTGTGACTCTTGTGGAACATTTTTTGTTTTCTGGTTCTTCTCCAGATACAGGGATCAAGTGCAGAGTTGTCCAGTAGTTATCCTGGACAGCCCCAGACACATCATTTGCATGTGTTTTTATCTCTTTTCCTATTTTTGACCCTACTTTTCATGACTTTTGACTCTATCTTTCTCCACTCCAGTCTTCTCTCAGATGAACAACCTGCCTCTAATTACTTTTTCCTCTATTGGCTTCAGTTCTGCTACATCGCTATCCAAATTTGATATTTCTGATAACATTATGTAAGTCATTCTGGCCTTATATGGTATTACGGATGAGGTTACCTAGGAGCTGCTTGGCAGGTAAGACTATACTCCCCAAGGTAGACTTGAGCATCCATGAAAGAAGAGTGGGCAAATATTCATCCAAGACTGTTGCTGTCACCCACGTTTAGGTAGGGTACAGAAGCATTTAAGACTTGTGCTTTGCTTGGTTTCCAAAGGCTCCATAGCTGGTACTTAGGTTTAACCAGATGTTGAATTATTTCCTAGACTGGGGTTTAGTTCTTGATTACAGTACTCATTAGAAACACTTCAGTAAGTTGGAGAAAGTTAGTAAGAGAAAAAAAAAAATCGTATTTATGCTTTTCTAGAGCATGAGCTTCTTCAGTGTACAGTGGAAATACAACGTGGAGTAGAGAGAATTATATGGTAAATCACAGAATAAAAGATCATGGACTATATTTTAAAGTTACATAGCCAATGAATTCAATCATGATGAGAGGATTGTGCAGTTCGCCACAAGGGATGCAATGTAAAGGCAAGTGAAGGGAATGGAGAGCCAGACATGATCAGCCTCCAGAAGTGGGATGTCCGTCAGGATAAATGCGAATGGCAGATGTTGGAGCTGTTGGATGACCACATGATGGATCTGGGAGCATCTGCATTGAAATAAGAAACCCTCAAAAATATGGGTATCATAGAATGATAGAATGGTTTGGTTTGGAAGGGACCTTAAAGACCATCTAATGCCAACCTCCCCACCACCTACCACTAGACCACCTGGCTCAGGGTGTACTGCCCACTGGCCAGAAAACACACATATCTGTAGCTATACATGCAAATGATGTAATTTCATAAATTACCCAGGTTCATAGCAGTGGTTAATAATGTACTGCTGATTATTTTTCCCTTTTCTTTTATGGTTATGGAATAAAATATCAATAAAAGAGAGATAAATTTACACCAAAGCATCAAGCAATTTGGAAATTTATCACCCATCTCAATATGTTAGAAGTTCCCAATATTATTTTTATTTTTATTTTTAAATATGGCTGATTTAAAGCCATAAATATTGAATAAATCACACCTGTCCATCCGGCAGTGAGCTAGACTTTCCTACCTGCTGTAATTCAGATTTTGTCTTGGGAGGTGAATGACAGTACCGAGGATGTTTGATTTATTTTATTTTATTTTTTTCCCCCCACTGGAAATATGACTCATTATCTAACAAAACTTGTAATTGTTCGTCTAATAAATAAGGAATGAATAATGACTTGAGAAAATTTAAAATATAAATTCAATACAAATTTTACCTGAGGTACCAGCCCAGAAAAGGAGCTTTCAGAGAAAGAGATGAGCAGGAATAAATCTTGTGCCAGTGCAGAGTGCCCCAGATTATGAACATGGGAATAGCCTGGACAGGGCAGCTGGTACTTGTGTGCAAGACAGGGAACCAGAGATGCAATGTTTGCTGCTGAATGTCTTCTGAACAGAAACCCTTGAATGTCTGTGTAAAAAGTCACTGCTGCAAATGAGAGATCTTTCTAGGGACTTTGAGGCCCTGAAACTTCAGGAATAGCACTGACACGGAACAAATCTTGCACAGCTATATCAAAAAAAAAAAAAAAAAAAAAAGTTTCTTTTCTTATTCTCTGGTGAAACAAATCTTTCACCGAAGGAATTATTTAGTTTAGAATGTGTGATGGGTTAAATAAAAGCTGAATTAATCTAAAACTTGTCCACCAGTCTGTGCGTGGTTGACAGAGATGACTCTTCAATATAACCCACAAGCACAACGTGACCTGGTAACTGGAAACTGAAGTTACACGGAAATTGGACTGAAATGAGATAATGCTAGTTAGCAAAATCTGAAAATAAAAACTGACATTGATGAATATTTTGGAATTGTAAAGCTAGGAACAGAGATTCTTCTGAGATGCATGCTTAATCTGAAGCCCACATGATGGACTTGGTGAGTAAATTTGATATGAAATTTTTCTGTGAGGTGATGCAGTATGACAGAATAAAGCACCACAGTGAACCTTTCTGATCTAATATTTTCCAACTCTTCTGTAACTATGGGAAAAAGCACATATGAATTAACATATTAATTAGAACAAAGAGAAGAGATTAAACACTATTTCCTTACTTTACCCTTGAGTACCATGCAGCTACACCTCTAAGCATCACAGCCAGGCTCTGGAAGTGCCATTTGAGTAGATGTGAAAACTCATGGCAATGCTCCCGCCCTTCATATTTCAGAAACTCACCCAGGTCTGCTGCCGAGGCTCAGTTTTGACAGCAGCGAGGAAGCCTGAGCCAGGCCCAGCCTACAAAGAGCTGCTTATGAGGTCTCTGAACTGCCCCCAGGGACCTCAAATGAAAGTACTTGGGGGAACAGACAGAAACAATAGGGAATCAGAGCCAAACCTGCCTTCAGTTCTTGCTGAATCAAATTCAGCCTGGCAGCAATGTCCACAAGGATTAGGGATCAAGTGCCCCCTGTGCAGGGAGCTGTGCAGACTCTCATCGGAAACCTCCTTCTCTGGGTTGTTTTCTTGCAACCCAAGGCAGTGTTGGGTGTAAATAAGCCCCTGAGCCCTGGCTTCGCCTGTTCATGTATGAAAAGATTGCTGCTGTCTGCTGGGTGATGCCAAGTAGCAGATCCAGGACCTGCTACAACCATTGTGTAGGAGTGGGGTGGGCAATCTGGGGTGGGCAGAGCCAGGACCAGTCCCACCAGCTCCTAGATTTCCATGGCATTAAAGCACATTAATGTGCTGTGGCCAGCTGAGACCAATGTGTTTATCTGCTCCAGTCACCTGCCAGCCAGCTGTGCACCAGCTGCAACCGTGGTACTGGTGCACACAAATGCTTTATGTGACTCCTCTTTGCTTTCGTGTGTTCTGGGGCTCCACAGTCCCCAGTGCCTTCCTCCCATTTTCTTTCTGCTGCATCAAGGCCTCCTTGCTGAAGCTCTGGTTTTGGGAATGTAGTTTCCTATAATAACTCTGAAGTCTAAAATGGGGTAACCCTTCTTCAGAAGGGATCTACATGGTGTGCTGCAGGTTGACCAGATGTGCACTTGATGCTGCTCCACTCAGGATTCCCAGCACCTGAAGGGATGTGAGATCATCTGTAGGGTCATCTCCTTACTGCGCTGGCTCTGATAAATAGCATTCCAAATGACACTTCACAGGGTCTGGGCACCTTTCTCACTGGGGCCACCACAGACCAGCACCTCCCTGTGAGCTGGGAGGATGCAGTGGCTGGGAGCCTGCTTTGCCCACCCCAGGCCACCCACCTTTCAAGCTCTATGGATCCCCCAGCATGGTGTCCTGTCTCCTTGTCACATGCTTGGTGGTCCTCCATGGGGCTGGACCCCCTGTAAGCTCCAGGCTCTTGCTGTCCTTGGTTGGGGTGGAAGGCTAGTTGTCTGAAAAACTGGGGGGGTGAATGAGACCTGGGGGAGCTCAGCGCTCCTTCGGGGAGCTCGGCAGTGCAGCTGATACTGTGACCTGGGCAGGACCAGCACGTGGCAAGCACAAGGTGGGGAGGGTGGCTGTGGGGGGGGGAAGCATTGCTCTGCGAACCTCCATCAATCTGAGGCTTTGGCACATCCTGAACTGAGAGCAGTATTTTGTGTTGAGTATCCCTTAATGGATTTTTTTTTTTTTTTTTTTAATGTGGCTTTGTCTTATTGCTTGGTTGAGCCCCTGCAGAGCTCTGGAGTTTGCAGTTCACTCTGACAAAATGTTCCTAAGCTTAATGCTGTTGAGTGAAAAACATCTCCTGTAATTGGTTTTAAATTTGCCACCTGCTATTTTATTTAATGCTTCTTAGCTCTTGTATTGAAAGAGACAGCAAACAATTAGACCTGAATGTCCTCTTCAAGACACTCCCGATCCTACAGAGCCCTTCCCCAAGCCTCCAGTCACCTCCCTTCCAGACTGGAGAGCCCTCTCTTGCACCATTCTTCCTTGCATGGTTATTTTTACCTTGGCCTTGGTTTATTTATTAATTGTGTATTTATTTTGATTATTTTAACCTTGCCTTTGGTCATTTTTGTTGACTCTTTCCAAAGTCCCTCTAGTGCCCATAAGAATATGTGGAAGGTGACAGCATCTGCAGCTGAAGGCTGTCAGATCAAGACCTTTTCAGCTCAGAGGGAATAGTAAGTAACAGGGAAAGGAGAAACCAAAACCAAAACCAAAAACACAGACAGAAACAAACCCGACAGGTAATGGGGACGAGCAAAGGCAAACTCTTCAGTTGCTAACTGATGGGCGTTAAAAACTCCAAGCACAACTTTGGAGAGGGTCAGCCTGACCTTTGTAGCTAGTAAGAGGAAGAAAGTGGTGGACATGAAGATTTTGGACATCTGGGGGTCCTATGGGACAATGCAAAAAGGCTGAGGGGAAGCGGTAAGTGTGGGCAAAGGGGAGGGTGGAAACCGAGGAGAGGGGACACAGAAGGGACTGACTGCAGCCACACACCGGCTGCACACCAGAGCCGATGGCAGGATCCAGGCCAGAGTGCTGGCAGCAGCCCCACAGCAGCAGCCGGGCCGTGAGCTCTGGGCTGAAGGCTGTCCCAGGGCATGCAATGGGAGCTGAGTGTCACAGCGAGAGAGCCGCCACCTCAGTGCTTTCTGTCCCAGCACCACTGTGTATGTCGTCCCCACCATCAGTGTGGCACAGTGCTCACGTGCCTCTTGCCAGGTTGTGCGTGCAGCTTCCACCTGCACTGACAGCTGGGATGAAAACCAGTCAGAGATGGGAGAATTTTCTGAGAAGTCTTAATATACTATTCCTGAAATATATCCTTGACCATTCCCTTCACTGCTCAAAGCCAGCTGTATGATCTCTGCCCTCATGCAGAGCTCTTTCAGTATTGTGCTTCAGTGAACTCTGGCTTACAGTCATACAGGGAAACTGGCAGAAACGACATTATGTGTATGCTAGAATCCTTTCTAGACTGATCATTCACTCATATGCTCTCTGACAGCTAACATGGCCTGTATTGAACCCAGCAGCTTGTTTTTCTCCAAAGCATCTTCCAAAAAGTCATTCAGTCAAATTCTATGCATCCCAAAAGCTGGAGAATGCAGCATGTTCCTCATGTTTCCACCAGCTTCTTCCAGTGGTTACCCATCCCTGCTGCTTTCTGGCCTCTGCCCTGAAATCTGCAACTGTTCTGGAGGCAGGCAGGAAGCAAACACACCTGGAAAAATCCCCGCTGGTAGGGCTGGCCTTGGACTCAGCAGTGTAGGTGGTGAGCTGCCATCCTGATCTCAACAGCAGGGGTATAAACACAAAACAAAATTAAGGGGCTGCTGCAGTTCCAGAGTAGCACGATGTGAGCGAGCGGTGTGTTTGGGCTAAGCCTGGCTTTGTGATGACCTGCATGAAGAAAACAACTTGCCCGTTGTGCAGAGAATGGGGGAACTTTATGACTGAGACTAGATGAAAAAACAGTATTTCTTTTCCCCTGAGCCCTCTCATACTTGCTTCACATTGTTCTGCCTGAAAGCAACTTCTGCACAGACACCCCTGACTCGGGAAGCACCAGACAGCTTGGGCACCACCGCATGTCCAGCCCTGACACAGCACCGCTCACAGGCGCCAGCTGCCCATGTGCTCCCAGCATCTCGGGAGACAGCCTCTGCCTGCAGTGAGCCACGTGCTATCACAAAGTGCCAGCTGTAAGGTTGTTCAGCTGTGCCTGCACTGAGCTGCAGCTACAGCTACAGCCCCTCCATGCAGCACGCATGTCCTGTGCTGCCTGTACTGCGTGCATGCTGGCGTGGCACCTGTGGCAGAGCACAGAGCTCCTATCTGCTCGCATGGTGCCCTGCAGCGGCTGCATGGACCTTCCCTGTGCTTCCCCAGGCTGCCCCGGGGATTGGGCTGGCAGCAGGGACTGCGGACTGACTGCCTTTGAAAGTACTGAGCCTCCGTGGTGCCTGTCACTGAGAGTAAGATTGACCAGAATGTGCAGAACTGCAGCTTGGCTGAGGCTGGGGGCACCCCTGGGTGCGGCTGCTCGCCCCCTGCCCCAGCAGGGCCCCGTGGAGCCGCTCACCCAGCCCCACGTCCCAGCGGCTGCTGGAGACCCTGCGGAGGAGCCCCCAGCCCCTCTCTGGGCAGCCTGTGCCAGGGCTCCGGCACCTGCCCGGCACAGCAGTGCTGCCTGGGGCCCAGAGGGCACCTCCCGGGCTCCAGGCTGGGCCCGGGGCCTCTGCTCCTGGCCCTGGGCACCCCTGGCGAGAGTCCGGCTCCGGCCTCTGCGCAGCTCCCCGCAGGCCCCAGCAGCTGCAGGGGAGCTCCCCCGGAGCCTCCTCCTCTGCAGGCCGAGCAGCCCCAGCTCTCACAGCCTCTCCTCACGGCAGAGGTGCTCCAGGCCCTCCCGCACCTCGCAGCCCTGCGCTGGGCTCTCGCCACCAGCTCCAGGCCTCTCTCACCCCAGGAGCACCCCAGGGGCAGCCTCCCCAGCATGGAGGAGAGCAGAAGGATCACATCCTTTGACCTGCTGTTGATATACTTTACCTAATGCAGCCGATTATACTGTTGGCCTTCTTAGCAGCAAGGGCACATCACTGGCTCATGTTCAACTTGGCGTCCACTAAGACCCCAGGTCCTTTTCTGCAGAGCTGCTTCCCAGCTGAGAGGCTGGCAAGAAACCTGGGTGTGGTGCCTAGGAGTAGCTGTTGCCTGTGCTGAATCTGGTGGGGATCTGGTGGAGACCCACTGTCCTGGTTTCAGTTAGGATAGAGTTATTTTTCCTCCCAGTAGCTGGTAGGGTGCTATGTTTTGGATTAGGATGAGAAGAGTGCTGATAACATGCTGATGTTTTAATTGCTGCAGAGCAGTGCTTACACCAAGCCACGGACTTTTCAGCTTCTCGCTCTGTCCTGCCAGCAGGCAGGCTGGGGGTGCAGCAGGAGCTGGGAGGGGCCAGACCCAGGACAGCTGACCCCAACTGGCCAAAGGGCTATTCCATACCATCTGATGGCATGCTCAACAATATATAGGGGTGGCTAGCTGGGGTGGGGGGCCGGCTGCTCGGGGATGGGCTGGGCATCGGTCGGTGAGCAATTGCATTTGTGCATCACTTGTTATTTACATATTATTATTATTATTATATTTTCTGTCCCTAATAAACTGTCTCTATCTCAACTCACAGGCTTCAGTTTTCTCGTTTCTCTTCCCCATCCCAGAGAGGGAGGGGGAAGGGTGAGCGAATGGCTGTGTGGTGTTTAGCTGCCGGCCAGGTTAAACCACAACACCCACAGAGGTGGTGATGCTCAGGCAGTAGCTCAGCCTCTGGACACCAAGGGTCTCAGGTGAGCTGAGGTGATTTCCAGGCTCCTCGGACAGTCTAGTCTGGAACTGCGTGGGCATGAACATGCAGACACCAGTGACAGACCCATCTTCAAGCTGATGGAGCAGAGGTAGACGGGGTGGCTTTGAGAATGGGGTGCCAGTGGCCAGGACGGGGTCTCTGCTGGGCACCCCACTGAACATCTGAAGCATGTCCAGCAGGTGCAGCACTGGCTCATGTCCTTGTGGCAGCCATCTCGCAGCAGAGATGGTGTGATTCAGGATGCGGGTGTGTTGGTGCAGATCTGCTCTTTTTTACATAGCCATCATATATAGGAACTTTTTCAAATTAAACTATTTTCTTCTGACCAAAGCAGGAAGGGTATTTGCATCTTATATGGATTCTTTTGCATAAATGATGTCTCTCTATTAAAGACACAGCATCATGCACATCACTTTTCTGGCATTGGGGCTAGCTGGCTCCCCTCATAGTTATGGGGGAGATATAGGCATCACAAAGGTGTTTTTGTCCCATCTTAAGATGCATAGCATCAACCTGGTAAGCTCCTGAAAGTGCCTGACACTCCCTTGATAAGGAAGTCAACTATATGCAACTAGATGGCCATCTTTTAGAAGCTTGAGGTATTTGGCCCTGAACAAGTGAGTTTTTCCCAAAATCTTGTCTTCTGTTGTTATTTCTAGTATAATTTGTTACCAGGAAAATGAGAGTACAGCAGCTGCCAGCCTGTGGTGCAGAAGCCTCACAAGCTGGCTGTTTCATCCCAAGTACAGTTCATAGATGTTGGTGGATCTACCTACCATGGCCGTGTTTGTTCTTGTTTTCAGCTGTTTTCTCAAACTGGTGAGTTTTAGGGCCTGCTGAAGGTGCATTCAGCTGCCACTGGGTAAGTCAGTCCCCAGCGTAAGCCAGGGGAAGAGCCACTCTAGAAATCAGAAGCTGAGCACAGCTGGGTTGGACTCTCAGCATCCCAGGACAATGGAAACCTCCAGGGAAATACGAGATGGCACATAGTGCAAGAGAAAAAAAGTCTCAAAAACAGAGCATATTCGCATTGTTCCCAGGTTTATCTTTCTAACCGCATTCCCATTCTGAAAATTGAGGCTTTCACTGGGCTGGAATTAATGGATTTTGCCCTTCAAGATTGTTCTGCAACCCAAAGTGAACATGGCAGTTACAGACCATATTGCTCCTCCTGGAGCAATGAAGCCCAATTGTTTTGCATGTGGAATACTGAGATTTGGGTCATATGCAATAACCTGAGCACTCAGCATAATTGGCTGTGGCATCCTGACTGCATGCTGCCAATGCTGGTTGACAGAACCAGGGGAAACTTTCCCTGCTAGGCATTACAGCCATCAAGAAACAAGCAGTACTGAAGCAAACCAATCTGATGAGAAAATAGAAGAAACATTAGATAGTGAGATCATGTCAAAGATAGTGAGGTCAGTTTTCTGAAAAAATTCCTTGAGTACAGAAAACCTGCTTTTGACCATGTTTCAAATTGAATGCTTAAATGTTTTTGCCTCTCCTTCCGGGTGCAGTATACAGCTGAAGGATGATCCATTTCCAAATGGTCAGCATGATGTTGGGTTTTATTATACAACTTAGCCCATAATTACCCCAGGTTCTGGGAAGTAAACCCTTACAGGTCCCCACAGAAATTTATTGCTGACCTCCACAGTGCCCCTGACATTGACAGTCGTCAGATCAAGGTGACTCACCCATTAGAAAAAGATAGCTTCCACATCAGTAATTATTTCATCTTCATTCATCAGAAGGACACAGTTTTGCTACTGGGAGCAAAGTATTAAGTATTATAAAATGGTCACTTATTTTTTGAAAAGCTAATCACTTTAATGCCAGGCCATTTTTACCTCCAGCAAACAACAACCATTAATGACGCATTTTCTGAAAAATGTGTTTTTATCAGATGTTAGCTTGCTGACCCTGCCTTTTATTTCAGAAGAGAGCTAATTTATTTTATGAGCCAAAAGAATGTAGTTGGAGGACAAGCTTACAGAAGAGCCTTCTTTCTATAAAATGTGCTGATTTAAATAACAGCCTCTGGTCACACATGGCTGCCGCCCATCTCTGCCTTACCACTTGAGCTTCCAGGGGTCTTTGTAGCTCCAGGGGCCAGAAGGAGAGACATGACCTTCACGGTAGCATTCTCTGTGTGCATCCAAGCTCCAAGGAGGTGCACAGCAAGAACACTTCTGCTCACAGTCAGTGTGATCCTAAGAGCTGAGCCTTGTAGGACCCAACACCTGTCTTCAAACCAGGATGTTCAAGAAAAACAAATATATCTTTATTTTTAATACCTGAGAAATGTAGTCTGCACTACAATTTTTTTGATGAAAATACAGGAAGGCCAAGAATGATGGTAGGTCTTTGCCAAAATCCCAGTATTTATTACTACTAAAATAATACCAATGAGTTCAAACCTCATATTATTGCTGAGTAAATATCATTACATCACTAGACAAAAGATGTTGTTCTATGTACACATAAGGAATATCAAAATACATTTACAACAAATGAAATGTGCAGGACAGTGATACAAAATATATGTTTAATGTGAAAGTTTAGATAGAAACACAAGAAGTAGGAATGGAGGGAACCTCAAGAGATTTTGTAGTCCACCTGCCACACTAAAAGACAGCAGCTTACCCAAATCATCCCAGAAGGATATTAAGTTAATCTGTTCTAATTCTCCTGGATGGTACCTCCATATCTCTCAAAAAGATCGTGTACTTGAAAGGAACCCTCACAGTTTATGTTCTGTGCCCTTTTGGTTATTTTTACTCTCTCCTTTTACTAGTAGGTCTTCATGATTCCTTACAGAAGGTGCCCCAAATTGCACTTTTGGGGCTGAAAAGAGCTGGCTACTCCATGTGCTCTGGGTGCAAAACTCATATTCATTCTTTCTGGCATGGTGTTCACTTTGGATTTTGTTTTCATGTTTATTTTTGAAGTCCATGATATTGCTGACTAATGTTTGCTTCCTAACTCTGGTATTTCTTGTCATCTTTGGTATTTCCCAAAGTATTCTTATAGATACACTACCTACCCTATTTCTATTTAGGAAAAAAAAATAATAAAATCTGTGGATTAAACCTCCCCTCACCAGAGGAGGTTTAGGTTGGAAATTAGAAGACATTTTTTCTCAGTAAGAGTAGTCAGGTGTTAGAATGGGTCATCCAGGGAAGTGGTGGAGTCACCATCCCCGGGGGTGTTCAAGAAAAGTTTGGACATTGTGCTTAGCGATATGATTTAGCGGGTGATATTGGTGGTAGAGGCATGGTTGGACCAAATGATCTTGGAGGTCTTTTCCAACCCTAATGATTCTTTGATTCTAATAAGACTGCTGGACTAGCCACTTCGACACTAATGTTTGTAGACAGAAATCCTCCTGTTCCTGCCAGCCCAATGGTGTGGGGTACAGTTCTAGTTTCACATCCAGCATGCCAGGAGAATTCTACATTTCAGCTTTCTCCCCATTGTACTTTCAGTTCTCCCAGCTTGTTCTCAACAGTAAATTAATAAATGGTCTGCGTATCCTACCACCAGAGAGAAGTTGGAGCTACGCCCAAAGTTTTAAATAGTGAAGTAGAAATAATAAAGGAGACCTCAATCTGGTAATATTGCATGGAATACTCTGATTAAAAGGCAGATCTTTTGAGCAAAATCAGATCTCCATACCCAAAATGGCATAACAGCTACATTCAGACCCAAATAAACTGCTATTTCTTTACAAGCTCATTCATGAAACAGTGAATAACTGAAGAAATAGGATAGCTTCCTTCAAATCCCTGTTTTTTTCATCCTTCCAGTTTGACAACAAATAACAGACAATTTTTTCTTTAAAAAACTCTTTTTGTTCCCCCCAAGAATTCCGCCCTCACTTCGTAGTAGTTTCACTGAGATTATTCTCCCTTTTCTCACTGCTGAATATATTATGTGAAATGAGTCAAAAGCATAATTAAAGTCAAGGCATATTTACCATTCAGTTTCCCCCCTTCCAGCAAGGCATGTTAGCCAGCCTAAAGAAAAAAAAAATAGGTTGCTTTGTCACAATTTGTTCCCAAGATATTCACGGTCACTGCTGCTTTTTTCCTTGATATGTCATGTGTGCTCCATAAATATTTGGTTGGTCTATTTCAGTATTCTTCAGGAAATAAATGTTAATGACTGGTTTCTATTTCCTCATCACTTCTTTACACTCTTCCAATGTCAGGCCGTAGGGCCACTTCTTCCAGTCTGGTCTTCATCTTCACTTATCTTCCTTTCATTCTCCAAGACGTTTGCCAACAACCATCACACTGCTCCTTTCTAGGTACTCTCAGGGTAATGTCACCCTGCTCTTCCACTGCCCTTGTAATTTAAAGCCATATGTTTTCTTTTAAATTTTTTTTCCTGTTCTGACATGACTTCTTACTTTGTTGCTGATGATAGAATATTTCACGCAAAAAAAACTCTATAATTTTAAAAAATAATGTCATAGAATCATATAATAACCCCGAGTTGGAAGGTACCCACAAGGATCCTCGAGTCCAACTTATGACACCACACAGGTCTACCCAAAAATTCAGACCATATGACTAAGAGCACAGTCCAAATGCTTCTTAAAATCCGACAGGCTTGGTGCTGTGACTACGTCCCTGGGGAGCCTGTTCCAGTGCGCGACCACCCTCTCGGTGAAGAACCTCTTCCTGATATCCAACCTGAACCTCGCCTGTCACAGATTGACTCCATTCCCTTGGGTCCTATCACTGGTCACTAAAGAGAACAGATCGGTGCCTGTTGCTCTGCTCCCCCTTATGAGAAAGCTGTAGACTGTGATGAGGTCTCCTCTCAGCCTCCTGTTTTCCAGACCAAACAGAGCAAGTGACTTCAGGCTCTCCTCATACATTTATAGAATCCTAGAATAGATCAGGTTGGAAGAGACCTTAAAGGTTATCTAACTTCAGCCCTCAATTAATTATTTATAACTGATATCCAGTGTTTTAGCAGTTTTAAAACACTTTAGTCATGCACTGACTTTCCTGTTCTCCAGCCCCTTTCTTACACCATTAGGAGCAAGTCAACAATACACTCACATTTCATCCAGTTGTGGGGGGGGGGGGAAGAAGAAAAAGGAACTCAAGCAATGTTTTTCCCCAGCACACTCCGAAGATAGTTCTTCCCCTGTAGGCGCTTCACCATCTTTGCAGTCCTCCTCTGGACACTCTCCAACAGTTTCACGTCCTTTTTGTACTGTGGTGCCCAGAACTGCACACAGTACTTGAGGTGAGGCCACACCAGCACAGAGCAGAGCGGGACAATCACTTCCTTCGGCCGACTAGCTATGCCGTGCTTGATGCATCCCAGGATACGGTTGGCCCTCCTGGCTGCCAGGGCACACTGCTGGCTCATATTCAGCTTGCTGTCAACCACAACCCCCAGATACCTCCCTGCGGAGCTGCTCTCCAGCATCTCATCCCCCCAGTCTGTATGTATAGCCAGTGTTGCCCCTTCCCAGGTGGAGGACCCGGCACTTGCTCTTCACAGAATCCCCGAATCATCTAAGTTGGAAGAGACCTCCAAGATCACCCAGTCCAACCTCTGACCTAACACCAACAAGTCCTCCACTAAACCATATCACTAACCTCTACATCTGAACATCTTTTAAAGACCTCCAGGGATGGTGACTCAACCACTTCCCTGGGCAGCCCATTCCAATGCCTGACAACCCCTTCAGTAAAGAAGCTTTTCTTAATATCAAACCTAAACCTTCCCTGGTGCAACTTTAGCCCATTCCCCCTTGTCCTGTCACTAGGTACATGGGAGAATAGACCAATCCCCACCTTGCTACAGCCTCCTTTAAGGTATCTATAGAAAGCAATAAGGTCGCCCCTGAGCCTCCTCTTCTCCAGACTGAACAAGCCCAGCTCCCTCAGCTGCTCCTTGTCAGTCTTGTTCTCCAGGCCCCTCACCAGCTTCGTTGCCCTTCTCTGGACTCGCCCAAGCACCTCAATGTCCTTGTAGCAAGGGTCCCAAAACTGAACACAGTACTCGAGGTGTGGCCTCACCAGAGCCTAGTACAGGGGGACAATCACTTCTCTAGTCCTTGCTGGCCACACTGTTTCTTATGCAAGCCAGGATGCTGTTGGCCTTCTTGGCTGCCTGAGCACACTGCTGGCTCATATTCAGCTGACTATCAACCAATCCTCCCAGGTCCTTCTTTGACAGGCAGCTTTCCAGCAGCTTTTGTGCCCCAGGTGCAGGACCCAGCACTTGGCCTTGTTGAACCTCATACAGTTGGCCTCAGCCCATCAGTCCAGCCTATCCAGAACCTCCTGCAGAGCCTTCCTACCCTTGAGCAGAACAACACACACACCTAACTTGGTGTCTTCTGCAAACTTACTGAGGTTGCACTCGATCCCCTCACCCAGATCATCAGTGAAGATATTAAAGAGAACTAGCCCTAATACTGAGCCCTGGGGGAGTCCACCAGTGACCAGCCTCCAACTGGATTTATCTCCATTCACCATGACTCTTTGGGCCTGGCTATCCAGCCAGTTATTAACCCAGCAAAGAGTATGCCAGTCCAAGCCATGAGCAGCCAGTTTCTTCAGGAGAGTGCTATGGGAAATGGTGTCAAATGCCTTACTGAAGTCAAGGTAGACCACATTCACAGCCTTTCCCTCATCCACTAAGCACGTCACTTTGTCATAGAAGGAGATCAGGTTTGTCAAGCAGGACCTGCCCTTCATAAACCCATGCTGACTGGACCTGATTATCTGATTGCCCTGCAAATGCCATGTGATGACACTTAAGATAATCTGCTCCATGAGCTTCCCTGGCACTGAGGTCAAACTAATAGGCCTGTAGTTTCCCGGGTCTACCCTCTGGCCCTTCTTGTAGACGGGCATCATGTTTGCTAGCCACCAGTTGACTGGGACCTCCCCTGATAGCCAGGACTGCTGATAAATGATGGAAAGCGGCTTGGTCAGCTCTTCCTCCAGTTCTCTCAGTACCCTGGGATGGATCCCACCCGGCCCCATCAACTTGCCTATATCTAAGTGCTGTAGCAGGTCACCAACCATTTCCTCGTGGATTATGAGGGTCACATTCTGCTCCCCATCCCCTTCCACCAGCTCAGGGTACTGGGTATCCAGAGAACAACTGGTCTTGCCACTAAAGACTGAGGCAAAGAAGGCATTAAGAACCTCAGCCTTTTCCTCATCTCTCATCACTAAGTTTCCCCCCGACATCCGGTAACGGATGGAGATTCTCCTTAGTCCTCTTTTTCATGTTAATGTATTTATAAAAACATTTCTGTTGTATTTAATAGCAGTAGCCAGATGGAGCTCCAGATGAGCTTTGGCCTTTCTAATTTTGTCCCTACACATCCTTACAACATCCTTATAATCCTTCTGAGTGGCTTGCCCTCTTTTCCAAAGCTCTAGCCACAGCTCTCTGTCCAGCCAGGCTGGTCTTCTTCCACACCAGCTCGTCTTTGGGCACGTGGGGACAGACCGCTCCTGAGCCTTTAAGATTTCCTTCTTGAGGAGTGCACAGCCTTCCTGGACTCCTCTGCCCTTCAGAACTGCCTCCCAAGGGACTCTGGTCTGTCTTCTGGACTGTGTTCAGGACACAGCCAGTGTCCTGAACAGCTCAAAGTCTGCCCTCCGGAAGTCCAAGACAGCAGTTTTACTGGTTCCCCTCCTGACTTCGCCAAGAATAGAGAACTCTACCATTTCATGGTCACTCTGCCCAAGACAGCTCCTGACCACATCTCCCACCAGTCCTTCTGTTTGTGAAAAGAAGGCCCAGTGGGGCACCTCCCCTGGTAGCGTCACTAACCAGCTGCATCAGGAAACTTCCACACTCTCCAGAAACCTCCTAGACTGCTTCCTCTGAGCTGCATTGCGTTTCCAGGATATGTCTGGGAAGTTGAAGTCCCTCATGAGAACAAGTGCTGGCAATTTTGTAACTTCTGCCAGCTGCCTGTAAAACTCCTCATCTGTCTCCTCATCCTCGTTTGGCGGTCTGTAACAGACCCCCACCAGGATGCTTGCCTTGTTGACCTTCCTGCTGATCCTAACCCACAGGGACTCATTCCCAGTCTCAAGTTCCACAATACCAAAACACTGTCTAATATAGAAAGCCACACCACCACACCTTCTGTGCTACCTGTCCCTTCTGAAGAGCCTATAGCCAGTCTTTGCAGCACTTCAGTCATGGGAGTGGTCCCACCACGTTTTGGTGATAGCAACCAAGTCATAGCTTGCCTGCTGCATGATGGCTTCCAGCTCCTCTTGTTTGTTGCCCATGCTGTGTGCATTAGTGTAGATGCACTTCTGTACTCCTGCTCCATCTACTAATTGTCCCAGCCCCCTAAAGTCCTGTTTGATAACCTTCAGGCTCTATGCCAGTGATTTCATTGCCGCCAGCCTGGACTATCAAAAGAGGATAGTAATCAGAGGGGCGAACCAGGTCAGGAAGCTTTCCGGCAAAAAAAAAAAAAAAGTCCCTGACCATGGCCACCACTGTTTGGGGTGTCTCACCCCAGTGCCTCTCCTTCAGGCCTTGCAGGGAGTTGCTCCACCAGTCTGTCTCCAGCTCACACTCCCTGATAACCCTTAACCTCTCCACCTCCTCCTTGAGCTCTGCCACCAGGCTGACCAGGTCGTCCACCTGCTCACACCCCACACACGCAGTGTCTCTGCCACCCTCAGATGGCAGCAACATGCTCAGACACTCCCTGGTGGCTCCCTTGGCTGTCTCAAATGGCCTCAATGGCAGAAAAAAATCCCTTCCTGCCTCAATCCCCTGCTCCTCTGCAGAATGCATCTGCCCCAGAGCCGATCACCTGGGTATGAGCACTCCTCATACTGCGTCCATTGGTGTTGAATCACTTCAGGTGTGCCTCATTGTACGATGCACCACATGGAGCAGACTGAAGGACCTCACTAGCACCCAGTCCCTCTGACTCTGGCACGCCATCCCTCAGCTTATCACCGGCAGGCCTGGTTTTATCCCTTTCCCCCTTCTACTCTAGTCTAAATCCCTATCTATCAGCCCCGCCAATTCCTGAGCAAAAATCCTTTTCCCCCTCTGAGAGAAGTGCATCCCATCTGGTACCAGCAGGCCTGGTGTCATGTAGACCTTCCCATGATCAAGAAAACCAAAGTTCTGCCTGTGGTACCACTCTTGAAGCCACGTATTGATGAGCCAAGTCTGCTTGTCAACATTGATCCCTCCTATTGGAAGGAGGGAGGCAAACATGACCTGTGCCCCTGATCCATTAACCAGTCACCCTGAAGTCTCTTTTGATTGCCCTTCTCCTTGCTACCTTGTCATTGCCAGCCTGAAAAAACAGTAGTAGTTAGTAGTCAGAGGGCCGTACCAGGTGAGTGACTTTCCTGGCAACGTCTCTTACCCAAGCCCCAAGGAGGCAGCAGACTTCCTTGTGGGTTGGGTCTGGACGGCATATCAGGCCCTCTGTCCCTTTCAGAAGGGAGTCCCTCATGATGATAACCCTTCTTTCTTTCTTGGTGAAACATGCCGTGATGTGAGGGATAGGTTGCGTTGCCTTAGGCACCCCTTCCAACAGGCATGGGCTTTCATCTACATCAGTGTTTGCTTGACTGCCAACTTCTAGAGCCTCATACCTGTTGCGTGAGGGTAGTTGGGAAGGTGAGGTGGTCAGGGAGGGGGCTTGCCTACCACCCTGAGCAGAAGCCTACTTCCATTCCCCCCCCCCCCCCCCCCCCCCGACCTAGGTCCCCTCCTACTGCCTGGTGGGATAGGGGAACCTTTGTTACTTTGTGTGGTGGCCGGCTCATGGGTTTGCCTCAGGGTGGGTAGAGTATGCTTCCACTAGTCCATTTCCCTCTCTGACTCCCTGATGCTCCTCAGCCTACTCACCTCCTCCCAAAGCTCCACCACCAGGCTGAGCAGCTCTTCAACCAGGGCACACCTCCCACAGGCATACCCACTGCTGCTGTCAGATATTGACAGAAGACTCAGGCACACCCTGCAGCCCAAGACCTGGACAGCCACATGTTTCCCCAAGACTTCTGTCTGGGCAGCCACATTAGTAGCTGTGGCTGGAGAGGCTGCAAGGGACGCAGAGGCCGTGGCTTTCTGCTGGGTGGATACCATGGCTGGGCTCTTCATGAGCAAGTTACAACTACTGTTGGAAAACAGCATCGAGAGTGTCCTCCCTTCTTGCCCTGCCTGTACGAACTGGCTCCACCATGCCTCATCATCCTCCCCCACGAGGGCTGCTGGGCCCTGGCAGCTCCCTCGGCTGCCTCACGTGGCCTCAATGACAGGAAAAAACCCCTGCCTGCCTTGATCCCCCACTCCTCTACAGAACATGTCTGCCCTGGAGCCGATAGCCTCACGAACGTCATGCATGTTCATATAATTAATCATTCAATTTGTTTCCCTAGTATTTGAATAACAAAGCAACTCTTAACGTTGATCTATAACTAAATCCAAATTACTTTTTGCCTTTCTCTGCCTTTCTGCTTAACATGCTCTTGCTAGGCCTTTCTGTAAATCATTGTTCAAACTAGCAAACTCATACACTCATTTTTTTATTTTTAAATTAGGGATCACTACAAATGTAGTGATTTAGACATGGTGATTTTTAGCGTTCTTCACTGAAGTTTGGAAAAAACGTTTATATTGCATCTTTAAGGAACTGCATATCTTCCAGAAGAATACTCTCCTAGACATTCTCCTCATGAGCTACTGCTCTCAGTTTTTCCCAGTTCACCTTGCTGAAGTCTAGAAACTTCAACTACAAAAACAGACAAATGAACAAGCAAAGCAAATAAAAAACCCTACAGAGTAAATATATTAAAAAGTTATGGTTCTGCAAAGTGTCACTGCTTCTTTTCCTCAAATAATTACCACTGATTCCATGGGAAATTTAATATTTCTGTTCATGCCTATAGAACTTTTGTTCAGGTAAAACCATAAACCCTGGTCAAAAGGGCAAATAATGCCATGAAGAGGAGAGACCAAGTGGTTTCTTACTACCAGTTTCTGCCCCTCTGCTTGCAGAGGCCCAGACCTGCTCTCTGTCCCCTTCTGCGGCATGCTGTGGTCAGTCCTGCCTGGCACCGCAGCTCCTGGTGACCCTTGCAGGGCACAGCCAGACAAGACAGTGCACATCCACTCCAAGCTGCCCATCTCCGGTCCCAACTTCAGTTCCAGCAGCACCCCCAAAATGTTGCTCACCCCGTGGCAATCTTTTGCAAACCAGTCACCTTCTGCTCCACCCATCACTGTGGCACAGTGCTCACCAGCCTGCTCACATGCTTCTTGCCAGCTTGTGCATGTGGCTTCCACCTGCACAAAACCCCAACATTTCTGGGATGAAAACCAGTCTGATCTGGAAGAAATTGCTGAAAATTGTCAACCCTCAGAACCTATGGTCAAATCCCAGAACAAGCTTTCTAGAGAGATGGTTTATGCCCCATTCCTGTCAGTGTTCAAGAGATGTTCAGACAATGCTCTCAACAACTATGTTGGGTTTATGTGGCAAGGTTTAGGTAGCAAGAGGCTGCTGTAAGAAGAACCTAGCAGCTGACCCACGTCAGAGAAGACAGACAGTTCCAGCCAGTGCCAGAAGACCCACCACTGGCCAGAGCTGAGCCAGTGAGAGACACTGGTGCCAGTTCTGTGATAACGTATTTAAGACTGGCTAAAAAAAAATGCTGTGCAACAGCAGCCAGGGGAGAGGAGTGAGTAACTGAGGAAAGCAGCCCTGCAGCTCCAAGGGCAGTGCAGCAGGAGGTGCTCCAGGCACGCAGCACAAGTTCTCCTGTGGCTGTGGAGAGGCACCGGTGGAGCATGCTGACCCCTGCACCCATGGGTCCCACATGGAGCACATCTCCACGCTGCAGCCCGTGGAGGACCCCCCGCTGGAGCAGGTGGATGTGGCCTGGAGGAGGCTGCAGCCCATGGAGAGCCCCTGCAGGAGCAGGCCCTGGGCCGGAGCTGCAGCCCATGGAGAGGAGCCCACGCAGGAGCAGGGGTCTGGGGGGAGCTGCCGCCCGTGGGGGACCCGTGCTGGAGCAGTTTGCTCCTGGGGGATGGACCCCGTGGGACGGAGCCGTGTGGGAGCAGTTCTTGAGGAGCTGCAGCCTGTGGCTGCAGGCTCAGTTGAGGAAGGACAGCATCCTGTGGGAGGGTCTCCATATTGGAGCAGTGAGAGAGGGCAAACAGCAAAAGAAAAAGGGGGAATGGCTTTAAAAGAGGATAGATTTAGGTTAGATGTGGAGAAATTCTTTACTGAGGGTGGTGAGGCACTGGAACAGGCTGCCCAGAAAAGTTGTGGGCACCCCATCCCTGGAGGTGTTCAAGGCCAGTTTGGATGGGGCTTTGGGCAGCCTGGGCTGGTGTAAGAAATCCCTGTGCATAGCAGGGGGGTTGGAACTAGATGAGCTTTAAGGTCCCTTCCACTTCAAGGCATTCTATTATTAGAGTGAAGATGAAGGAGAAGCAGATGTTGAAGTGTTACAGACTGACTGCAACCCCCATTCCCTGTACCCCTGCACTGTTTGGGGCAAAGAGGGTGGGTGAGCCCTTTTCCATCGTATTTTTCCCCCCCTTTTCCACTGAGGAAGGGGAGTAAGAGAGCAGTGTGATGGAATTCAGCAGGGTAAAACCCACCACAGTAACTTTTAACTTTTGATCAGTCCAGAAGAGGTCAGGCAGTTGGACTAGGTCATCTTTGCAGGTCCCAGCCAGCTCAGCTGAACCCTTCCCTGCAAGGCCTCCCACCATTACCCCATCCTTTCAGAGAGCTGCACACCTTCCAGCACAGAAAGGCACCTGTCTCTTGCACTGCAGAGCATGTCTTGTTTCTCAGGACCTGCTCAAGCCTAGCTCCATCTCTCCCAGGGACAGAGCCATTGCCCACCCACAGCCAGAGGCTGTTGCCTGCCCCATTCTGTACCTACAGCATAACACACTGCAGGAGAACACCTGGGTTGTGGGAACCCCTGCTGCTCAGCTGGCTGCCCTTTTACCTTCCTGTTGCCCTCAGCAAACCCCCCTGACAGCTCTACTGTGCTGGCATTTCCCTGCATATATTGACATTTCCCACTACCACAGGAGTCAAAATGCAAGAGCAACTTGTTTTTCCAACCTGATACCCTCCTCAGACACCATCAAACTCCACAACACATTAGCTCCTTGAGTGGGAATGTGTTCCCCCCCCCTCCCCCCCCTGCTTTACACCTGGTCTCCCTGTCAAAACACTACCCAATTCCTACCAGCCCAGGGTTGCTGCGGGCTTGGCTGTGGAGCCCTGTTGCAGCACCCAGGGGCACTGATCAGAGTGCTCCAATGCACTGCTGCAGAGAGCAGCCATGGACCTCCCCCAGCATTGGAGCTGTCAGTCTAGCATGCCCAAAGGTTGCAGGACTGATCCAAATTCATGTGGTAGCAAAAGAAACATTGCATAGATCCTCCCCTAATTCAGTGCTGATCCTTGAGGGCAAGGAGAAAATCCAGTTGCTTCAAACTATCAAATACTCACATCTGGAATTGTAGACAGAGACAAACCCCAAACTGATGGCAACAAACAATTCTTGAACATAAGAATTTGTATATGAGCTCATAGGGGCTCAGATCAGTCCTGGTGGCAAACAGGATTATGCAGTTCCTCACAACTGGCACAAGGAGAAGAAAATGGGATGGAGAGCAAGTTACAGCCATCTTCCATCCCAGCAATGCCTGTCAAGATTAATAAGGGCTTGCAAGCCACTGCTGTTTCATGACAGCATGGATGCTCTGCAGTACATCACAACAGGAGGGTTTAAATGCAGATCCCTTCCATTATCTTACACAGTAAAAACTAAGGGGAGTAGCCTAGCCTGGGAAGCAAGAAAAGTTTCCTGCTGTCAGCAGTCACAGCAATATGACCCTCTCCCAGCAAGATGTAAGATACAGAGGAAAGGGGGGGGGGAGGAGGACAGAGAAGAACAGACAAAACCCCCCTAACTAGCTGCAGACCAACTTGCCCAGATATCATGCAGCAGGCAAAATTATCTTGCCCTTGTCAGGCATGGGAACAGTACCAACAGAACTGGTAAAATGCCCAGTGAGTGTCTCCAACAAAGCTTTTCATAACGCAGAGATGTGGCACTGCAGCCAACTCGCAGCTGTGCCCAGAGCAACTTCCAAGGGTAGAACTGCACATGGCTGGGAACAGCAGGGTCAGATCACCCTCCAGGGTTCACAACATCCCTGAAGGGGATTCCAGTATGCTTATAGGAGACAGGTACCCAGTGTTGTTTTGGCACAATTGCAGAGCTGACTAGAATTTGCATGGACAAAAACCCTGTGGATGGGAGGGAGCTGCCCAAACAGGATTTTCTTTGGAAAGCAGAACTGCTCATGTCTAAGATGTTTTTTGTCCTTCATGGAGACCATTGTCACAGAAAGTAGGTCCAGGTGCTTCCTCTTCCCCATCCGTAGCTGGGTTAGACGGTGCAAGCCTCGCATTCTGCATGCAGGCCAAAAACATTTTCTGGCCTTTCTCAAGTCAGGGTCCTAGGCTAGCCTGCAAATGTTGAAGAAACACATTGAAGAGGGGGAAAAGGAGAAAAAAGTGCTTGTTTCATGTAAAAGCAAGCAGTAAGTAACCAGCTGCAGAGACTCTATCATTAAAATACTTTAAAAAAAGTAATGAAAGCCTTCTGGAAACAGACATTTTGATCTAAAGACTACTTAAATTAAATAAGAATCTGCAGACTGGACACCTGTAAATTTTGCCTAACCTAAGCAGCTGTATGTGTTTACTCCCTTACCCTTCTCCTCACCATTCCTTTTTAAGGAGTTGCTACTTTTTTCTTCCAGAGACTTGTTCCCACCTCAGAGCAAGGCAAAAATTAAGCACAGCAGTGAGCTTTCACAGAGCTACTTATGCAGCCTGCAAATCCCACATGGGAGTCTAGGAAATGCCACCTCCAGGGGAAGAGAAGGTCAGAAGCAACCCAGACATGGAGCCAAAGCCAGGTCCTATGCAAGGAATGCCAGCTGAACCAGCTGGTGTGACCTTTGCTACAGCTGTACAGAAGAGGGAGCTTCCAACATACAAGCTGTGGACAGCTGCATGATGAGGACTGTTCTATGATGTTCCACAGAGGTACTTGCTGGAAAAGCAGGTATTGTTTTCACCAGGCTGCAACAGCAATTTGGCTCTGCCAATCCGTGCCCAGAATGCACGACTGTTCCGGCACCCAACTTTGGGGGGCCCAGCTCAGATGGAAGGGGAATAAACATGTGATTGTGACTATGGAGGAGATATAGATGCTTCCATCATGCCCAGTGTACCTGCTGCAGACCACAACTATCTCCACACCTTCTCCAGTGAGATGGAGCAGCTACAGAGCTGCCACAGGCCAGGAGACAAGACTGCAGCTTTCCTACCCCCAGGCAGACTTCACTTTTACAGACATCACTGCCACCACCCAGTCCAGCAGCCTCATTCCACCCCCAGAGTGCTTCCACCTCCTCTATAGGACTTAACCTCCATACAGAAAGGCTGATTCATAGCAATACTTTTATTACCAACTCTTCAGGGAGTCAAGAAAGGACCAAACACTAGAGCTCAGCTGAAGACCCTGAACAAACACTACCAATACAGAGCAGAGCCATCAGCACCTGCCCTATCAACAGGAGACAGCAAGCACAGCGTGAGAACAGACATGAAGAAGCTCCAGATGAGAAGAAGGATGCCTGGTACTGCCCTCCCTAGGACTGCAGAGAAATAACAGAAATAACTGCCTTCATGAGCAGCTGAAAGCAGCAGCAGTTGTCAAGGTCCAACAATTCATGCTGAACACATGCTGGGGCACATCACCAGTTTGACCAGACCTAGGTTTCACCCACACCAGCTTCTGCTGCAGGAGCCCATTCCTTCAGAGCAGTGAAAGCCACATGCCTTTGGGGAGCTGTCACAAGGACCCCCATGCATGGGGCCCACAGCTTCTCACTCTCTCAGGGAGTAACACCGGAGCCAGAGGCAGCAGGACCAGGACAGGCCATGGCAGTGCACACACAGCTTTACCAGCCTCAGGAGTCACATTCTCCATCCCCACAGGAGAGGATCTCTTCTTCCAAGCATAGTACTTTGCCACAACCACATTGGGGTTCCCCCGGGCAGGGTCAAACCACATCTGGATGCAGCGTCCACTGCCCCGACGCTCTGTGGTATATTTGTAGGAGTTGGACCAGATCTTCTCACACAGGTCTTTTGGTTCAGGGAACACTTCAGTGAAGGGCCTGCATATGGAGCCCCAAGGACAGCGGTTTGTTCCTGAAGACAGTACCAAAAAAAGAAAGCAAACAAAAACTTGAGCTAGCATCCTTCATCTCTTTTCCTTCCATGTGGGAGAGGAGGCCACCTGCTATCAGCCTGCCCACAGCTCATCAGTGCATTGCAGCAGTGATGGATGGTGGCTTGACCACCTTCCAGTCTGCAACTTCACAGGCAGATGAGAGCAGGGAGGGTCTTGGCTCCAAGCACCAGGCAGGAGCAGGGACAATCCCAGGGTCTTGCCTGTGGGGAGGAGGAAAGGCTTTCCCCACAGAGCCCACTGACCTGTTGCCCAGTTCCAGCCCTTGTGCCAGTTGTCTTTGCACGTGACATAGTCCTTGCAGTCCTCCCACCACTCCTCACAGTCCTCTTTGCAGAGTGGCACATGGAGAATCCTCTCCCGACGCCAGCTGCTGTCAACCTACACGGGAACAGGACCATGCAGTAGTGCCCTGCTGGTAGTGGCCCTCAAAAGCTAAGGAGCAGGATCTGCAGGACCTCAAAGTCCCATCCTGGCTTCTTCCACTGGGGTCCAGAACTGATCTCAGAAGAATTTCAACCCCAAGGGAGACATGTCTTGACAACAGGCAGTTCTTCCATCAGCCTATCCAAACCCAGTAGGAAAGCTGAAGTGTCCCTGAAGAACACACACCCATACATGCCACACCACACCATAGAGAGGGCCACCATATAACATATTGTGACTGGTACAAGCCCTGTTGCATTCATCACATGGGATCTAACTTTACCTGGTCAATCCAGGGCCCCAGGTTGGGTGAGCACTCATACAAGCATGTGTCCTGGATGAAGTGTCGTTTGCACTTGGATGGCATAACCCCACAATGGTTCCAGTTGAAGTTGTACAGGTAAGACTGGTCCTTGTGGGCTTCTGAACTCGTGTTGGCTGTGCAGCAGGCATTGTCCTTCCAGGGAGCACACTGCAAGAGGATAGGAGACAGACCCGTTAGAGAGGTCTTGAGGGAGCCCAAGGAGGCAGAAACCCATCACTAGCAAGAGCACTTTCTCTTCTCCAGCCAGCCCTTGGACACTTTAGTCCAAAGAGCTTAGGGCTGCAACAAGATGGAGTTAGAGGAAGAATATGAGGAGTACTCTGAAGGCCAGATCCTCACCAGGAATTGGTGCCAGGCAGAGGAATAGAACTGCTACTTCCTGTGCCCTGGCTTGCTCTTAGTCCCATCCCTACCAAGATCTGCCATCAGAGCTGCACAGTAGAAGTAGGCTCTAGCATTGATAAAGGGAGCAAAAGAGAGGATCTTTCCATGCCATCCATTATCTGTTCTTATCTTAGGTACCTAGGCTTTGGAAAGGATACCCCCTAGTGAAAAAGGGGTAACAGTGAGATGACAATTCCTCACAGCACTGTACTTCCCCTCACCATTTTCTAGAGGGAAGCATCAAACAAGCTCCCACCCAGCACTGGCCACCTTCTTCAGGTGGGTGGTTGCTAAGCCCAAAGCACAAGCGAGCCCATATCACCGGGGAGGTAGGTACAGGGGTCCCAGACCCAGAAAACCCCACGTAACATTAACAGCCGCACCGTACCTGGCCATGCAGCGTCCCTTCTGGGCCAGGCTTGGTTTTGTGGTGTTTGGCATCCATACAGACATTCAGCAACGGGTCCTTTGCAGGCATCACCATCGAGGCAGCCAACAGCACAAGCAGCACCTGCCCTTCTCTCATCTCCACAGCCACCCTGTTCAGGTCAGGGGATGGGAGGCCAGAGCTGTGCAGGACAGGGACACCACAGGAAGGGGTTTGCCACAAGCAGCAGTAGCCGACGCGCTGCACAGGCCAGCTGCTCCTGAGGACAGACAAGCAGACTGCCAGCAGTTCACAGCACCAAGGACACAAGTGCAGCTCCCCCAGGCATGGCTGGAAGGTCAGCCACATTTAGCACCAAGGACTGTTTTGTAGTTAACCAAACATTCCACAAAACACCCTGACCAGGAAGGGGATGCTATATGATGCCCACTAACTTCATTAAGACACACCACTGTTTCAGAGCAGAGCTTTCAGATCCTGAGCATTTTTAAATAAATAGACATTGCTAGTTAAGGGATCTTTTCAGCTAGTAGTTTAGAAGTTATAGGTAAATGCACGTGAACAGTGAGCTACAGGGGACCCACCTTGCTTTCAGGAGTACAGAAAAAAAAGTTTCTTTACTTTATCTGCATCTGGGTCTTTGTCTTCTGTCTATCAGTCTGATCTCAGAGTTGTGGGTCTCTAATTTCATATTACCATGCCTTAGCCTCCTCCACCCACCAACAGGTTAATAGGACTCTTATAGTAGCCTACTGCAGAAACAGCACTGTTTTACAGTCCTTGTGAAAACAGGGTAAAGGTCCAAACCAAACCCACCTTCCACAAAGTATCTTGCAGAGCACAGGAGAAAGGTAAACTACTTACAGCATTAAATGAGCATGAAGTGACACAGAAGATAGCAATTACAAAATTGAGAAAACATACATGTAAACCTGAGAGCTAAGAAGTAGCTAACTTGCATCATACCTATGTACATAAACTTAACCCCCTTTTCCCTGCACCCCCCCCCCCCCCAAAAAAAAAAAAAAAAAAAGACAAACAAACAGTCCAGTCCAGGTAGCCTTTAAGCCCCCAGTAAGACCCTAAAAGCACTCACTGCAGGAGCTTCCTGGGGTTAGCTTTAATAGGAATGCCTTCTAACACAGATGCTGGCACTTGAAATTACTTTCTTAATATGCATAACGAGCTTTAACTTCTGCCAGCATTCATTACCTTAGAAGCAGTTTTGTTGGTGTGACAACCAGCTTGCCCAGCCCCTTTCATAGGCAATGCTATCTGGCCTGGGAAACAATCTGGCTGTTTATTTTGAAGGACAGGTCTCTTATCAGCCTTGGCCATTCATAACAAGTCCTTTTTCCTCTACTTGCCTTAGAGCAGGCAGTTTTAATTTGCTGTACACCCTTGCATAAGATAAAACAAGCAAGGAAGCGCAGATCCAGGATGCACCAAGAATAAATACAGAAGTGGTAATTCTCATCACAAAAACAGGATGTGCAGAAATAAGCACTGTTGTCTCAGAGAAAGAATAATAACTCTAACACAAAGAATAGATGCCAGCTGATGAAGGGAAACAGTGCACCTTGTTGCAAAAACCTGAAAACAGTAACCGAAACTACAAGTAAGAGTTTGGTCACAAGAAGGGAAGCGCCCACCCTCTGCAAACCAGTGGGATCTTCCTGCTGGGACAGCACAGGTTTTAGGGCCGTTTTGCTCTTTTCTTCAATCACAGCACTGACTTTTTGGTGATGAATGCAGTTGCCTAAGGAGCTCATCTTCTTAAATTTAATTCATGAACACTTCGAACTTCATACCGTGTTCTAGTGATTTCCATAGTCTAGTGACATGTTGCGTGAATAATGACCTCTGTGCGTTCCTTCTGAGCCATCCCTGTGCTGTTTCCATTTCTCACGCTTTTAGCTGTCATGTTGGAGGTGACAATGAGCAATCATCCCACACTCATCTCTTCCGTGCCTTTACCACCTCTGTCAAGACTCAGTTGTCTCTTTTCAAACCACAGCCACAGTCTGCTCACTCATCTCTCATGGCAAGTGTTTCTGCTCCCCAAGGCACCAGGACTGCAGCAGTATTTCAGATGCACAGCGCTGTGCTTGCCTTGTTTTCTGTTCCTTCCCTAGGAATTTCTAATATCTGGTTTGTTTTTGGACACTGCTGATCACTGAACTGTGTTGTTGTAAAACTATAGTAACTGTGACAGCTTGTTCCTGAGAGATAATTGTTAGCCACGAGCCTGTCATTTTCTATGTGAAGCATTCTGTGGATTTTATTTTTTCCCCAGGTGCATCTCTTTATGTTTGTCTGAACTGATTTATTTATTTATTTATTTAAAAATGTGTTGTTTTATTGTTCAGAGGCTCAGTCCTACTAGGGTCTTCTGTAGATTTTCTCAGCTGGCCTTCCTGTTCCCGAAGGAACAAGCTCATCAGCAAACCTTGCTGTTTTCCCAGATAAAATCAGTTGAAAAGTAGAAGTCTCAGTACAGACTCCTGTAGGGGCTCACTGTAAAGGACAGCCATGTGCCTCTACTTTCTGATTCAGTTATTCACTAGTGTGTGGCTTCTTGTTGGATGAATGCAAAGCTCCTGGGAACCCAGGCAGAGTCAATTGCCTGGATCTGCCCCAGCCAGAATACTTTCCAATCCTTTGAAGACCTGCAATAAATTAGGAAGGCTTTCCTGCATGTTAAAAGAGCCATACTAACCCCTTATGTATATGGAATTCATTCATGTGCCTGTTACCTGTTGTTGCAATTCTTTGTCACATTTTCTGCAACCTTTTCCCACATATACCATGCTCATGGTTGCGCAGTTCCCTAGGTCTCACCAAAAGGCCCTTCAATGTGTCCAGTGTGAATGTCTGCACCCTGTCTGTTGAGTTAAAGGTTAAAATAATTGGGGGTTATGCCCAAGTAGTCATTGTAGCCATGAAGATGATCAGAGGACTGGAATACCTCTCCTACGAAGAAAGGCTGCGAGCTGGGGATATTCATCTGGAGAAGAGAAGGCTCAGGGGTGACCTCATTCAGCTTTTAAATACTTAAAGAGGGCTTATAAAAAAGATGGAGAGCAACTTTTTACTCAATCAGATAATGATAGGACAAGGGGGAATGGTTTTGAACTAAAAGAGGAGAGATTTAGATTAGCTGTTAGGAGGAAATTCTTCACTCAGAGGATGGTGAAGCACTAGAACAGGTTGCCCAGAGAGAGGTTGTGGATGCCCCATCCCTGGAGGTGTTCAAGACCAGGTTGGATGAGGCCCTGGGCAACCTGATATGGTGGGTGGCATCCCTGCCAATGGTGGTGGTGGGGGATCTAGATGATCGTTAAGGTCCCCTCCAGTTACTTGTAGCCAAGGGACTTGCAGTGCCATCCTGTTCCCCACCTTTTATCATCCCATGCCTGCACTCCCCTACACTGCATCCTCTGTCCCCACTTCTCAAGGCCGCTGGCATCATGCCAGACCTGTGTTTCTCAGCACTACAGCATTATGTTATCCATAAATATCTAATTCGGCACAGAATAGCTACTTGTTACTACTATCTGCATAAAGCTGAAACTGGGTGTACCATGTAACAGTAAGCAAGAAAAGTCATGGTCACTTGGTCAGCATACTGGTTGCTGTTATTGCTAAATCTAATAAAAACAAAGCTTGGAGAGAGAAAACCTGACCAGCCTCACTCCTGAGACCTTGTAAACTCCATACAAAGCCCATGCATGGCACAGGGCTATGGGGTAGTGTGCAGGACTTGTGCCATGGGTGGAAATTGAGGGTATCTCCACTTGGACTCAGCACCACGGGGACAGTAACTCAGCTGAGCCCTGGATTGCCATTAGCTGCTGGGGTCTGCGATGCCCGATGCAGATGGGGACCTTGCAGAGGGACACCCACCACCAGCACAAGGAGACACCTCACAGAGGCACCCATGTTTGACCACCTCATGCTGGATCTGGAGTCCTTCAGAAGTGAATCAGCATTTGGCTACAAGAAGAGCAGACAACCCTAGGGGCCCTGAAGGAACATCTAATCTTTTCTTCCTTTCCCTACAAAAATTGTTTAAAATACACCATAAAAGAGTGTAAGCAGGGGATATCTTGATGAACATAAAAGGAATGGGATAAGGAAGAGATATATTTTACATTGGACAGATATCGTTACTTCAGATTTTCATTTCAAATACTTGCTTATTCCATCCATCAACTTTTTTGTTGTCTAAAAAATTTAGGATTTAGAAGGTGGTTGCTAAAACAGAAATCAGAGATTGCATGACACAACTCTTGGATTGCTCTGGTTTGAAACAGGAGGAAAGAAGTTTTCTTGGCCCAGCTTTCCTGTCCACTACATACCAGGGCTTGTTAAGCTGTGCAGGTCAATGAAGGGTGTGAGTGTTGCTCAGAGAGAATAAGCAAGGCAGGTCTGGTCTCTCCAGGTGGGTAGCTCAGAGAAAATATGTTATCTCTGCTATTCAAAAGCATGCTGGGCACTCAGGTACCTTGGGAAAGGAGGTGTTGGCGGAGAGGTGGTAGATGAAGGTAGAGAGACTGGATTTTTTTTTTTCCTGCTGCTCTGCAACAACAATCAATTCTTTATTTCAGTGGGTAACGCATGTTCTGCTTTCTGGAAAGTTAGGAATAGAAACTGCTTCTTTTTGATAAAGTGCTTTAATATCCCTAAATGAAGATGCTACACATATTGAAGTTTTATGTGAGCCAAGAAAGAAGCAAACTGAGAACAGAAAGCAAGAAAGGATTAAAAAGAAGAAAAGGAAAATGATAGTAAGAGATATGTGAATGAAGACAGAGCCACGGACAGAGTGATCTTTCTTAAACATTACAGTTCCCACCTGACAGTGGAATGTCTCAAAAACCTCAGGAACCTCCCACAGTGGTTATAGACACAGTTATCTCAGACCCATGATAAGGGCAGAATCTCTCTGGGAGCCACAAAACAAGATTAAAATTGACCTCTGAACACAGGTTGAGAAAATAAACTCATGGGCTCATGTGCACATGGGAATGCTTGGGACATGGAGAAGGAGGCAGCTCAGACGAAAGGCTGAGGAAAACCCCCAAGTTCACCTAATTACTGATTTCTGTATTTCAACTCTCTTGCAGCGCATTTGCATGAGCTCATCTGGATGCACATGGATGAGAGACAGGGGCCTCCCTGTGCCTCTGCCTGGTGCTCATTCTCTGTACCACACAAAACTCCCCAGGTGCAAGCCTCCTTGCTGCGCAGGAAAATGCTGCAACATGGGAGCGAGCTTAAATTGGACAAGTGAGGTTTGGGTCCCTCAAGATCATCCCTGAATGCCAGCAACAAATCATGTAATTTCTCATTTGGTCTCTGTGTGTATCTGTTATGTTGCTCTCAGCTCCACTGTGTTTCCTCTGCTCAGAGCCAGGAGCAGAGGCCCCGGGCCCAGCCTGGAGCCCAGGAGGTGCCCTCTGGGCCCCAGGCAGCACTGCTGTGCCGGGTGGGTGCCGGAGCCCTGGCACAGGCTGCCCAGAGAGGGGCTGGGGGCTCCTCCGCAGGGTCTCCAGCAGCCGCTGGGACGTGGGGCTGGGCGAGCGGCTCCGCAGGGCCCTGCTGGGGCAGGGGGCGAGCAGCCGCACCCAGGGGTGCCCCCAGCCTCAGCCAAGCTGCAGTTCTGCACATTCTGGTCAATCTTACTCTCAGTGACAGGCACCACGGAGGCTCAGTACTTTCAAAGGCAGTCAGTCCGCAGTCCCTGCTGCCAGCCCAATCCCCAGGGCAGCCTGGGGAAGCACAGGGAAGGTCCATGCAGCCGCTGCAGGGCACCATGCGAGCAGATAGGAGCTCTGTGCTCTGCCACAGGTGCCACGCCAGCATGCACGCAGTACAGGCAGCACAGGACATGCGTGCTGCATGGAGGGGCTGTAGCTGTAGCTGCAGCTCAGTGCAGGCACAGCTGAACAACCTTACAGCTGGCATTTGGCACTTTGTTGGAGCTGGAAAAAGATGGACACAGAGGTGCCTCTAGCCTTAACCGTTACGTGATTTTACAGATGTGGCCTCTCCAGGCCTGGTCTTTTCCTGACTGGAGAGTCCTGGACCACTCAGTCCTGCTGGTACAAAGCTGTTCCAGTCCTCTGATTGTACATGATGCCCTCCCTGAATCCTCAATCCTCCCAGTTTTGTGTGCCCTTGTTGAGATGAAGGAACCTGATCTGAGTGAATGTTAGGTTCATGCAGCAGGGTAAGGATGGTTCCCTGATGCTGATTCCTGTCCACTCCTAGCGCTCAGCTTGTTTTTTTTTCTTTTTCTTTTTTTTTTTTTTTTTTTTTTTTTTTTTTCTCTTAAATCCTTCTGAGCAGTAACCATGGGGCTGCTCAGCACGGAGTAAAACAGAAGGATTAACATACAGATGCTGTCCCTGTTTTACAGACTCTTGCTGTGCTCTGCAGCATTGCAAGGGATGGAGCTCAGATCTCAGCTCAGGTAAGAGAACACAGGCTGGAGTCTTGTGTTAACACATTGTAACCAGCCCTGGATGATGTAGAATTATGCCTAAGAATAGGAAGACTCTCTGCCTTCAACAGCTAAAACTTCTCATATACTAACACGTGCTTTGTTTTCAGAAACCTCTTTCTCCTGAAGGTCCCAGTAGGCAAACCAATTCCTCACCACAGCAGCAAATCCACCACATATTAAATCAGATTTACCTGCTCAGCATAAAATCAGAACATAGTGACTAGTATGAATTATTCAGATTTATATTGCTGCATTTTGCTATGCTTTATTGCTGTTTAAATGACATTTGGATTAGAAATTTTGTGTACCTGCCAGGTATTTAGAAAATTCTCCATGGATTAAAGAGAGCACATAGTCTTTCTGGGGTTTATTACTGTAGGTGCACAACACATTTACAAAACCAACGCAGCTCTCCTGGCAGCTCTTTCTTCAAGAGCCTGTTGTAGGGCTTGGGCAGTCACATGAAGACGTGGAGGACATCCCCTGGCAGTGTTAGGCGAGTGATGAGCGTGTGACGCCGTGGCTCTTGGGGATGTAGCTCTTCAGCTGAGTTCAGGTCCTTGAAACCAGGCATCAAAGCATGTGCTGGATGGGAAGGAGGAGAAAAGAGCAGGGAGGGGCAGCTGGTGTGAAACGGCATCTCATCCTGGAGCAGGGCTGCAGCAGTCGGGACGGAGTCCAACTACCTGGCAGCACTGCAAATTCATCCGTTATCGGGCAGTTGTGAACTATACTCCCTTTTCCTAAGATTAATAATGTTTATAGTATTTGTAACATTACATGTTGGTATTTACCATAGTAACGTTAATTAAAATGTTAACGGGCTTATGCATATATGGTATTTATTCTTGCCATAGCTGAGTGCAATGGTATGCTCCTGCACTTTCAAGCTCTCCTTTAAATAGCAGTTTATACTGCAGCATTGTGAGGGGCAGAGTGCATAACATAACTATGTTTGCATAGATTTCACAGAGTTACGATACTGGATCATTTCTAGTTTGTGTCTTTGGTTCACTAATTACAGGCTTACCCTGTGCTTTAGTTAAGCACTTTAAAGGTGGCACAATCAGTCATAAGCCAATTTCAATAAGAGTGCAATAGTCATGCACGTTTATTTGATATTTGTCTTGCTGGTTTACTGCATGTGAGGTTTCATCTGTTCCAGATGATTTTGATAAAAGGAGTAACATGAAAAAGGAAATTTAAATAATCTCAACCCCCTCAATTTTCCAGCTGATTCTGCTCATGAAATCTGTAATTTGCAATACAGCCTCTTGTTCACCTGGTATGCAGTGATACATACAGCTCCTGCAATCTCTCATGATGACCATACCGTTTTCTTTATTTTTCTTTATTTTTTTTTGTCTCCTCATTTATTTCTCCTGACTTGTCTTTTGATTTGAGGCTTTTGGTAACAGGTATTTTCTTTTCATTCTATACCTCTAATATTATTTTAAATTATCTAGTCTGTACTTCAACATACAGCAAAGGTACAGATATTGGATACTACTGCTACCAATTGCTTCTCTTCCTGGCCTATGTGACCGAGATGGTATTAAAAATATTTCTTTTTTAAAAGGTGCTAAATAACAAGAAAATCACTGTAAATTTTCAGTTAAATGAATATCAGTGCTGGAATTGTGTGCCACTTCATTTGTATGCTTATATCTTGATTCATGTATTACCCATAGATACCCAATGAAATAATTATATAATGACTGTGGTTCAAAGACAGCTCCATACCTAGGAAAATCCAGTTCTTAAGAGTTTAGCCTGCTGAGAGGCCTAGAAAGAGAAGCAAGTATAAAGAACTCCTGAGAGCACTAGCAAGCAAAGGAAGTGGACACACCAAGAAGAAAGGTTTCTGTTCGTAGTCGGTGCCATGTCCTGAAGCAATAGCAAATACTTAGGGTAAGAAAGTGCTTTTATTGGGGTTGGGCTGATTAGCAATCTATTTGGAGAGTTTAGTGATGGGAAAAACAGGAAGCAAAACACCAGGGTGTTCAAGAGATGGAGTGAAAACAACATTGGAATATTGTGGAGAACACAGAATGGTCACTGGGGCATCTCAGTAGAAATCTGTGGTGGTCCAGGAAGGAGAAACAGACCAAAAAAAAAACCACAAAGCAAAACAAACAAACAAAGGCAAAAAAAAAAAAAAATCGGAAAGAGAAGGGTGGTTGTCGGAAAGACAGCAAGCTAGTAAGTCATTTTATGGTGCTATTCGTTTTACAGCAGGGACTCAAGCACTAATTCAATAGTTAAGGATGTTTCTGGCAAAATATTGCATGCCAAAATAATGTCTACCCATGGGCTTCTGTTTAGATACATAAAAATTGGAAGGACTTATAAAAACATTAAATTTCTGAATAAAAGAGACAACTCTATTTATCATCATGTATATTTAATAACTGTGGCAGACACACCATTGTAGTTTGTGTGCAGCCAGATGCCAGACATTATCAACATCTCTAAATTCATTGAATGCAGTCAGGAGGCTTTTCCTATCAATAATGCATCCACTTCAAGATTCAGGCAACTTATTCTCCAAGTTCAGGAAAACTGTGCTTGAATGGAGGTGCTAGCAGGGAAGACCTGGGTGTCCAGGGCAAGCATTTTTCAGCAACTTCCCCTATTTACATTTCCTTATTCAGTATTTGATACACTTTTTCCTTCTGGCTAGCAGGATGCAGATTTAGACAGCTGAGACTATGGGTCTGATATCATCTGTTACCTTAGCTTTGAAGTTTCCCTCATGCCTCTATGCTCCACACAGTCTGTACTCATGTCTGGGATTTCCCTGACCCAGGCACAGCACCTTGCACTTGAACTTGTTGAACCTCATTAGATTCATGTGGGCCTACTTCTCTACCTTGTCCAGGTCCCTTTGGATGACATCCCTTCTTTCTGATGTATTGACTGTGCCACTCGGTTTGGTTTCATGTGCAAATTTTCCAACAGGCAACATCAAAATGTCATCATACACATCGATTGGCACTGGCTGTAGGTGTAAAAACTTCTCAGACCTCAAGTGTGAAGAGCAATGGAAACCTGCGTGTTAAACACTCCTGAGTGTTGTTGTGGCTTCAATACCCCACTGGGGCTTGGGGGGGGTCCCTGCTTTCCCAGCCTGCAATCCCAAGTTTGAACCAGATACAGAGACCATTAATCCTGGGGGCCAAGCACAAGAGGAGGTGAGCACATCACTGCTGCCAGGGGCCACAGGTCTGCGTTCCAGAAGTAGAGACACTGGATCACTACACTTCATTCACCTATCAAGCCCATGCCTAAACAGCTGTGCAACATTAATATATGCATTCCTCATGATGCTTTACTGAAAAACCATTCACTCAGGCACAGCATTGCTGCCTGCTGGAAATGCTTCCACCACGACACATGCCCTCACTGCAGAGCCCTACAGCCATACTGGCTTTTTACACAAATACTTAATTTTTGGAATAGCTCTAACTCATTATGCTAGATATTCTTAGTTTAGAAAACACATGCACCAAAGAAAGCCTGTATCCTAATTAACAGTATTTTTCTGCACAGCATTTTAAGGCAAAGTGAACACCCTGCATTTCAGGACAGAATGCAAAACAAGATTTGAAACTCCACTCCTCCAGGCCTGTTACAGTCCTGCCCAGCTCATCACAGCTGACATACAAGACAGCCAGCCATCCTGATCCGGGGGTAGCACAGGGGGAACACATCGCCTCCCTTCCTGGCAGTTCCTACCTGAACAAGGCAGGATCCCACAGAAAAGCTCAGAAGATGGGGACTGGACTCAGCCATCCCAAGCATGGTGCCTCTCCCTGCACCTAGCCCTGTGCACACTGTGCCATCATGGGGCTTGTCCTCATCTCAAAGGAGAAGCAAAACCAAGGGCTGCAGAAGGCAGCAAGGCGAGGAGTGGGTATTCAGCCACACAGGGCTCACACCCCTGAGCCTCAGCAGGAGCTGGGCTGTGATCCAGGCACAAACGTGATGAATGTGAAGTGCCTTGGACTCCTTCTTGAGCACCAGTCAGTGTGCTTTATGCTCGATGCCCACCAGACCCTTCTGTACCAACAGGTGTGAAGCAAACTGCTGGATGACCAACCTTCTGCACAGAGCAGCCCCTGACCAAATGTGGCACACGTCCCTGAGGAAGGCTCTGGGGACACCTGAGCCACTGTGGCTGGTGGCCACGCCGTGCAGACTCCCAAAACTGTCAGGGTAGAGCTAACTGAGGTTAGACCTGTAAAATTGTGATTATAAATAGGCAAATACTGTAAGTATGTAGCTGCAAAGATGTCAGACAAGTGTAGTTTACGGTGAGAGATGCTGTCTTTTATTAGATGTTCTTACAGTCAGAGAAACTATAAAAATCTTTCAAACTCACAAGCTGTACTTTGAGTCTGAAAGGTAGCAATCTTCATAGCTAAATATAGCTTGAGAAGAACATCTCTCAGATTTATGGCATGTATCTCACATTTCTGTTTAATGCACATTTTTAGCATTCAGTGAAATCAGGAGTTTGCATTTTAGGGTGTTTTGCTGGTTGCCTTGGAGTCCAGCTCTAGGGTAGGGCGAGGTTTCATGCGCTTTCCTGTGTTTGCCTTTGGGACAGTGGGGTAAGTGCCAGGGCTCTCTCCCCCCCAGTCCATGGGACACCCTCTGCCTCCTTCCAGTGCCACTGAGCCATGGGGGCTCCTCCAGCAGAGGAGCTGGGGGACCAGCACCCTCCTACATCAGACGCCTTCCTGGCCCATGGGCCAACTGTGCAAATCCCTGTACAGCTGCTGCAGCAAGTGGTCAAAGCTTGGCGGTGGATCTGCAGTCTCTGGGCCATCCCCAGCCATGGATGTGTCCATGCCTCTCCCACGTAGGCTACTGAGGCCGTACTCTGTCCCACCTCCCTCACTGCGGGTCATTTCGGCTGTTAGTGCTATAAGCTGTGAAGGACTGCAGCTGTCTGTCGCACGCTGGGAGGGCAGGACAGTCTGTGGGACCAGCTGGGGTGAGGTGTGCAGCCTGTGGGGTGCTGACAGCCCATCACAGGGTGGGGAGGGAGCCATGAACCCAGCCACTCATCCCGGTGTTGTTCTCCTCAACCTGTATTTAGCTTTGAAGATTGCTGTGATCTTAACTCATGCAGAGCCCCCAGCATTTGGTACCCACTGTGCATGGCTGGTCTCCCCAAGAGACAGGAGGAGGGAGGCTGGCAGCTGTCCCCCAGGGGGATGGAGGGGCACAGCAGGACAGCAGAAGCACACAGCGAAGCAGCCCCTGATAAGCACATAGGCGTGGTTTGTTTGCCGTGAGCTGCAGCACCAGATGGTTTTTATCTGTGGCTCTGAGAGTGGACCTGGCCCCTCTGGCGGTGCTTCAAGGTCCAGCAGAAGGGCTGTGTCTGTAAATACCGTAAAGAACAGAATTTTAGCTGGAGATCTGAGTGCTGCATTTCCATATATGTACATAAAAGGCTTAGAAGGTCTGAAGTCTGCACTGGTTGGATTTATTGTATTATTGGCAGTGTGAAGACAGGACATTTACAACAGCAAGATGCATAAGTGTATAACAATGCCTGTTATTCTGCTTAAGTGGGAGCATGCCTGGCTTGCCACAGCCTCCCCCATTCAGCTGCAATGTCCTTGTGCTTCACTGCCAATTCATTGTAAGGTGGAGTCATCCACTTCTGTCTTTTGCAATCAATGAGATTAAGAAGAAATTAAGCACAGAGAAAGAACCAGGCAAAGATCATTCTAAACTGAATTAATAAGCAGGGAGTGCTTCCCTGCATGCACAATGTTAAAGGCGATTTGCAGTTTGAAGTTATAAATATCAGCTGAGACTCCTAGCTGAGTATGTCACTACAGGGATTGCAGGGCTACATGATAAATCCTTGCTCAGGACTGCATACACTTATATAAAACAAGTCTAAGGATTTTTAGAGCATGACAAACAGAAGGCTTGGATTCTGCTGCACTGGCCACAGCAGACGCCCCGTTATTTGCATAAGAAAGCGTCTGTCAAGGTATTCATCTATCCAGATGTTTGCTTTAAAATTACTCTGTTGATGAGTATTATATTTTGGATTCGTTGTTTTGCTCTTGGTCACCAATAGGAAACTAACTAATATCTTGTTCTTGAAACTTCTTCTAGTTCCTTAAAGACTTACAGAGTTGGGGGCACACTGTCACTCAGGCATGGTGGGACCTGAAGTGACACTAAGTCTTCCCTTATTTGGGTTCAGAACCTGATATTTTTCAGTGAAACTAGTGCAAATTTAAAGAAACTTCAATAAAGGCAATGGTCTTTTTTCCATTTCACAGTAATATACTGAGATTGATGACTGATCTCATCTCAGCCTCAAGTATTACTAAAGAAAGCAATTTTACCTCTTTGCTGCCATTCAGATACTATGGCAAGGGAGGGAGGAAATATCAGAAGCCTGGAAAAGGCAGAGAAAATAAATGTATTTAAAACTGGAAGAAAATGAGGACTGAATGCTCCAAAGAGAACAGCGCTCTGGGCCACCAAAACTACTTCCAGCAGGCTGAGTACCTTGACCTGATCACAGCCAGCAGAAAAAGTGTGAAGGGGCAAGGACAGGCAGAGGCCACAGGAGCAAGCTGCTTGGGCATGGGCTGGAGCCACATCTGGGAGGCGCTGAATTGTCAGGGCTGCCCAGGCACAGCTTTGCTCGGGCCACCCAGCACAGAAGATGCTGGAGGTGGTGCTGGTGGTCATCGTCTGGAGTCTTGCATGACTGAGCAGCGAGGAGGAGGCTGGGCTCTGCCACTTGGCATGGGAACAAAGGACCAGTCCTTGTGCTGCTTGGCTTCATAGCACAAGTTGTCATGCACTGCCCCCAAACCTCCCAGCTTCCAGCAATTTGTGGGTTAGGAACTCCCTGAGATATTCATATTCTTGTGTTTAAACTCTAGGGTAAATTTTAGCCACAATCCCTATTTGTACATAAACAAATGATCAAGTGATAGCTTTGGGTGAATAAAGTAGAACAACAGAAGTCTTTACAAATTTATCAAGTACTAATCTTTTCAATCAGATCATTTCTCTTCTGTGGAAAGGTAACAGTTCGCAGATAGGGAAAAGAACATCTGTCTTAATTATTGAGATGAATTAGCATACATATCATATAGTATTTTCATAAATGAGGCAGTGAATATTGCTGAGGTTGAACCATCATAGGGACATTTCAAATCCTCTTTCTTGTTTCTTTTGCAGATGAAATGCAAGTCTAAATAAGCCTTTTGGGCCTGAAGTCAGTGTGGGTAGCACAGTAAAGAAAATATTTATTAAATCCACAGCTTTGCCAGAAGCACAAAAGAAAGACTTGTTAGTGCCCTGGGTAATTTTGAAAAATTGGAGGAATGGTCTGGGAAAAAAAAAAAAAAAAAAAGGAATAAAAGGAATAAAATCCACAGTCAGGGTGGGAAAAGCAGAAAAGTCTACAGTGTTGATAGTGGTGTTTATAAATGAAACAGAAGACATGATACAGAGTGATGATACAGAGAAGAGGGACATTATGCTGGGATGCATCCAGAGCAATATTGCCTGTACAGTGTGTTCAATTGGCCTGCGCTGTCCTGGCTTGGTAAAGTCTCATCTGCAGATGATCACTGCCACAAAAGATGTAATTTAGTCACCACTCTGGCCTCCTGAGTTTCCCATTTCTACTTTCTCGTGGTTTATAAGATACATGGAACTCCAAGTATTTAGTTGTAACTCCACGTAAGGAGTAAGCTATATGATTTGATGACAAATACAGAACCTGAGTGTATTAATTTTCTGAGTTCTACTAGAAATGCTAGGTATTTTATGAATGGCTATCTATGTGTCTATCTCTCTGGAAAGTTTGGATGTCACACTTCTGCCAGAAAGGCTTTCAAAGTTGATGGCAAATGAGACAATCAAACCTGGCAGGAGAATTTGAGGGATAAATTAACAAACAAACAAACAAACAAACAAAAAGCACATATATATATATATTAAAAACAAATAAAACAAACACACAAAAAACAAAAAACAGTGCCTTACCATATGAAAAAGAGGGACTCCTAGCAGAACCAGAGGAGGTATTTCTGTGAGAGACTTGCTAGCTGTGCCTTACACTGATTCCAGATCCTGGAGAAGAGGCTTTAAGTGGGTATCAAAGCCACTGGGGAGAGCTGAAATATTAGGATTATAAATATAAAATGGTTGTGTGTTGATAACTTTACTGAAATCAGGATAACTCAAGGACCATGAAATACAAGGTTCCTTAGGAAGTAGGTCCCACAGATCTCAAATATACATCTGATCCATAGCAGTCAGTTGTTATTATTAATGACAATCAGCACAAATTAAAGCAGTGGTCCAGGATGTAGTGGGCTGTTGCCATAGATGGCCTTAGTTCTGACTGGATTTGTCCCACAGATTTGACATGTTACCTGGTGGTTTTATTTTAGATGAGGACTGCCTGGCTCAGGACAGAAAGGAGGCCTGTGGGGAAGGGGCTGGGGTCCTGGCGGACACTAGTTAGCTCTGTACCACCAGGACACCTTGCTGTGAAGGCGGATGGTGCTGGGGCAGTGCTGACAGGGCTGCATCTGGCAGGGCCACGGCAGCACTTCCCCCAGTTTGGCACAAGTGAGACCACGTCTGAGCACTGGATCCAGCTCATGTCCCGCAGTGCAGCAGGACGGAGCCAGCCTGGTGCAGCCCCCAGGCTGTGAGGCTGGAGCCTGGGACACGTGGGTTTTATTACCAAGCCATCCTCTTCGGTGTGTACCTCAGCTAGAAGTATTTCTTCCACACCTTCTCCATCACCAAATCTGATGTGCTGCTGGCCATGACTTTTGGCTTAAATGTATGCTATCTTTATGGTCAGATCATAGAATTGTAGAATCACAGCGTGGTTTGGGTTGGAAGGGACCTTAAAGAACATCTAATTCTAACCTCCCTGTCATGGGCAGGGACATCTCCCACTAGATCAGGTTGCTTAACTGTGCAAAAGATGTGGCTTCTCGCATTGCACAGAAGATACTGTTAATTGGAAGAAATGCATTTGACACTGAGTCATTAAACTGCATAAATATTTTAACCAAATGTAATTTCTTCTATTGATTTGCCTCTTAAAATAATGTCTAATAGAGAATTAGGTTATATCTGCTTTCTTTGGTTAAGGGAAAAAAAAAAGGAGTAAGTGTTTCAATAAAATTTACAGAAGAGAAGCTGGCAGCCCATGGCTTGGACAGGTACACTCCTTGCTGGGTTAAAAACTGGCTGGGAGGCCGGGCCCAGAGAGTGGTGGTGAATGGAGTGAAATCGAGCTGGCAACTGGTCACCAGTGGTGTTCCCCAGGGGTCGGTGTTGGGGTCCATCCTCTTTAATATCTTTATTGATGATTTGGATGAGGGAATTAAGTTCACCCTCAGTAAGTTTGCAGATGGCACCAAGCTGGGGGGAAGTGTTGATCTGCTGGAGGGTAGCAAGGCCCTGCAGAGGGACCTGGACAGGTTGGGTCAATGGGCAGAGGCCAAGGGATGAGGTTCAACATGGCTTAGTGCTGGGTCTTGCGCTTGGGGCACAACTACCCCATACAGTGCTACAGGCTGGGGGGAGAGTGGCTGGAAAGCTGTGCAGGGGAAAAGGATCTGGGGGTGCTGGTTGATGCTCGCCTGAACATGAGCCAGCAGTGTGCCCAGGTGGCCAAGAAGGCCAACGGCATCCTGGCTTGTGTCAGGAGTAGTGCAGCCAGCAGGGCCAGGGAGGTGATCGTCCCCCTGTGCTCGGCTCTGCTGAGGCCGCACCTCGAGTGCTGGGTTCAGCTTTGGGCCCCTCACCACCAGAAGGACATCGAGGCCCTGGAGCGTGTCCAGAGAAGGGCTGTGAAGCTGGGGAAGGGCCTGGGAGACAAGTCCTGTGAGGAGCGGCTGAGGGCACTGGGGGGGTTGGGGCTGGAGAAGAGGAGGCTCAGGGCAGAGCTTATTGCTCTCTGCAACTGCCTGAGAGGAAGGGGGGGAGCTGGGGGGCCTCTTCTCACAGGTAACCAGTGATAGGGGCAGAGGGAATGGCCTCAAGTTGTGCCAGGGGAGGTTCAGGTTGGAAATGAGGAGACATTTCTGCTCAGAAGGAGCAGTCAGGCATGGGGACAGGTTGCCCAGGGAGGTGGTGGAGTCACCTGGGGGTGTTCAAGGGAAGGTTGGACGTGGTGCTTAGGGACATGGTGCAGTGGGTGATGGTGGTGGTAGGGGGGTGGTTGGACCAGGTGATCTTGGAGGTCTTTTCCAACCCTAATGATTCTGGGATTCTATGAAATGTTAAAAACAGAGTACTGGATATATTCATGAATGTGATGCTGTGAATATCATCCCTTTGTGTCAATTAATTGGGGAACACAATAATCACAAAGACCTGAAAAGGGTTATCAGTAAGAATAGTTATTCTCAGTGGATACAAAGAAGAGTTAAAGATGAGCCTGGTTTCAGCTAGGATAGAGTTAATTTTCCTCCTAATAGCTGGTAGGGCGCTATTTTTTGGATTAGGATGAGAAGAGTGCTGGTAACATGCTGATGTTTTAATTGCTGCAGAGCAGTGCTTACACCAAGCCAAGGACTTTTCAGCTTCTCGCTCTGTCCTGCCAGCGGGCAGGCTGGGGGTGCAGCAAGAGCTGGGAGGGGACAGACCCAGGACAGCTGACCCAAACTGGCCAAAGGGGTATTCCATACCATCTGATGGCATGCTCAACAATATATAGGGGTGGCTAGCCGGGGTGGGGGGGTCGGCTGCTGGGGGATAGGCTGGGCATCGGTCAGCGGTGGTGAGCAATTGCATTGTGCATCACTTGTTTGTACACATTTATTATTATTATCATTGTTATTATTATTATGTCTTAAACTGTCTTTATCTCAACACACAGGCTTTACTTTCCCGTTTCTCTTCCCCATCCCAGAGAGGGAAGGGGGAAGGTGAGCAAACGGCTGTGTGGTGCTTAGCTGCTGGCCAGGTTAAACCACAACAGCCAGAAAAAGCATGTGCAGGCTATCAAAAAGACACAGTTCTAAAAACCAGGTCTGTTGGTTTGCATAGGAGCTAACAAGCAAGCTTCTAAAAGTGGGACTCCTGCTGAATGTATCATCTCAAACAGGCTGGATAAGCTGTGACACCTACCACAAGGATGAGTCGGCCACAGGTCTTCCCAGGGTTTCATGCACAAAACTAGAAGTGCATGTCTGCACCATGAGCCCTGTGTTCCCAGGGCATGTGTGCCCAGGCACAGGATGGGCTGCCAGTGCATGAGCAGGGAGAAATATGGGGCTTCCTTTCCTTAGTAACGCATGCATTGTTAATCCATTAATTTATTGTGTACCACCAGAGATGGTAATAAGGACAAGACATACATGATCAAGACCAGTCCTTGAAGATCAGTGGTTTCCTAATTGCATGCAGGAATTCCTTCGGCTCTGATGCAGTAGGACTTTCCTTCATTTGGCCACATTGGACACCGAAGGCAGAGGTGGATGAACACACAGAAACCACCTCTGTTCCAGTTGTTTCTCCTGGCCTTGTGGTGTGCTGCAATCAACCCCCCGATAAAGCTCTGTGTTCATGGGATAACACCAGATTACATAAGATAAAACTCTGGTATATGGTTCACAACTAATTTCTCCTTTTCTAGTGGTGATGGGATTTATTCTGAGGAAACATCTCATAAGCAGCAAAATTGATCAGTAATGGTGTTGTGCTGAGTCTAAAAAAGGAGGAAGCCATGTTATTTCACACACATGCACTCTGCTTCCCTTGTACAGAAAATTTCTCTTCCGTTCGGGGGAATAGCATCCTTGTCACCACAATTTCCCAGTCCTAAAAAGTATTTGGGACACCTTTTCTCTGATCAGTTTGTTTTTCACTGAGTAGACAATGGGGTTTAGCATGGGTGGTAGGAGCACGTAGAGATTGGCCAACAGGATATGAACATGGTGGGGGACGTTGTGGCCAAACCGCAGAGTGAAAAATGAGAAAAATGCTGGCGTGTAGAACATCAATATAACACAGGCATGAGAGCTGCAGGTGCCAACTGCCTTGACCTGGGCATCCTTGGAGGAGAGCCTGAAGACAGCCCTGAGAATGAGGCTGTATGACACCCCAATGAGCACAACGTCCAGTCCTGGGCACAGAAGGGTGGTGGCAAAGCCGTACCAGATGTTCACGGAGATGTCACTGCAGGCCAGCCGGGCGATGCCCATGTGCTCGCAGTAGGTGTGTGGCATGATGCTGTGTCCGCAGTACAGCAGCCTCTGAAGGAGGAATATTGTTGGGAACATCACACAAAAGCTCCTGGCTATTGCAGCCAGCCCTATCTTGGCTATCACTGAGTGCGTGAACACCGTGGTGTATCGCAGGGGATTGCAGATCGCAACGTACCGGTCAAATGCCATGGCCAGCAGAATGGTTGACTCTACAATGAAGCTGAAGTGTGTGAAGAACATCTGGGTAAGGCAGGCATGGAAAGACATCTCATTGGAAAGGGACCAGAATATGCTCAGGGCTTTGGGCACTGTGGAGGAAGACAATATGAGATCTGCCACTGCTAACATGGCCAGGAAGAGGTACATCGGCTCATGGAGGCTTCGCTCCATCACAATGACAAATAAGAGGGCAAAGTTGCCAAGGAGTGTGGCAACATACATCAGGCAGAAGGGGATGGAGAGCCAGGTGTGCAGGTCCTCCAGGCCTGCCATGCCCAGCAGAAGGAAGGAGGCAGGCTGCAAGCTGGTTTGGTTGGTAGCCACCATGGTGGGATGATGCCTGAATCAGTTCGGACTCCCTTCTCTGTAAGCAAAAACAGGGGGAGGGTGGGAAGCACCATTCATAAAATGTAAAAAACACACTTTCTCTGGAGCACTTCATTTCTATGGATTCTGAAGCAGGTTAAAAAAATCACTCCCCCCACACACTGGGGAAGTGTGCTTGAGATACTGACCCCAAAGCAAGTAACAAATTAAATCAAAAAATTTTTTCATAGACTCAGGTGTTGAAATGCAGTAGAGATGCTCACAGTCACAAGTCAATGCAAAAGCTTGGTCAGGCACCCAGGAATCCAGCCCCCCTCGCACTAGTTGCTGTTATTTATCGTGCTTGTGTTCTGTAGCACCCAAAAGCATATGAGGCACATGACAAGCTGGGACTGACTGACACTGATTTTACGCAATATGCTATTTCTTTCAGTACCTACCTCACCTCTCTCCTCACTCATTCACTCCACATTTTGTGTGACAGCAGACTATGATCTCTGCAAGGCAGGGATGGCTCACGCAGCACCCAGGGCAACAAGGCTGTTTACTGATGGCTGCATCACATCAATATGAAGGGATGATCCGACAACCTGCGCAGAACAAAGCAGTGTGGAAGATCAGCACCACACAGAGTACATGGTCTCAGGGAATGGCTGTGTGCTCGGGAGGCAGAGCAGCTGCTGAATTTTCAAGCAAATTCAGAAGCAAAAGTCTAAGGCAGAGCACAGCACTGAGAAACACACAAGCTGTGCCACTCTGGCATGGAGTTTGCACGGAGATGCTCAGGATCCTCGGAGTTTGCTCATGTCAGTGGCCAAGGATTGCCCAATGCATAACCAGGTGGAGGGGCATTTACACTGCAGCAGGGTGAAATGCAGCCCCTGAGCCTGGGCAGTGCTGCCCTGGTGCATCCTGCCCCACACTGTCCCACCTGCCACCAGGAGTGCCCTCAACAAGCCCAAATCCTCCAGTGATCAAATTGTACGGGGCTTGCGTGTGCAGAGTCCTCTCTGTACTACTGCAGCTTTTCTCCTGGGTGTTACCCTGGAACTTTTCTGTGCTCCTTCCTCCCCTGCAAGTTGCTCAGCCAGACGTAGAAGGTGGTTTGCAGTATATTCATGGAAATGACAAAGCCACCAGTGAGGGCAGCATCATCCAAATTAGTCAAAATTTAAAGAGTCACGAATGCTTCCTGGACAATGGGCAGTCAGTGCTAGGTCTCTGGCTGCTTCCCTGGCAGTCAGCTGGCTGCTGACCATCGCACGAGCCCTTGCTGATACTTTTCTTTTTCTCTGAATGCACATCCCGGTCCTCTTGTTGGGAGTTATACACAGCAGGCAGCAGGAGGGCATCAGGCAAGCTATCAGCTGTAGAGCCAGGTTGTGAATGCTCCATGCCAAGCTGGTTCTGGTGAGGTCTGGGGAGTCAGGCAGGCACTGCAGGCAGCCGCTGCTCAGGTCATAGAAGGACCATGGCGTGGTCCTATTATCTATCTTTTATCATCTCTCTATTAACAAACCTGCCGGGACAATTCTGCTTCTCATCTCAGAGCCTAAATCAGCAGCTTGGAGTGATCTGGGGGAGCTTTTTCCGTTCTGGCTCAAATCAGGCACCTCATCTACAGCAACCTACCAAGTAACAGCTGACAACTCACCAGCTCCGTGACAGCCAGGAATGAGGGCATTGCCTCTGGACCTCCCCGGGCCACCTGCGGAGCAGAGTGAGCAGACAGCGATGTTTGAGCACTCCTGTGCATCCCCACGGGGCTCGCATACAGCTGGGCGGGGGCAGAGCTCTGGTTCGTGCTGCTTGGGCAAACGTGACGAAAGGCACACCAAACGAAGGGGATTTTGACTGGAACTCCTTTAACATGGGCTGCCTGGGCAGACATTACCTTCCGCTGCCTCTACAGGTGGGACAAAGCCATCAGAGCACTGTATCGGCTCCTTCCTGGAGGGACTGGGATGAGATGGGGTAGCTGAAGACACACAGATGAGTGATGCTGACTTCTTCCAGCCAGCCCTACAGACAGTGCAGGATCTGCTGTGCTCACTGCCTTTAGCCTTCCTCTGCCTGCCTGCGTGGGCATCTGAGTGCTGCTGCTTCAAGCACCAGGGTGATTAATAAATGTGTCTGCTCTCTGCGACAGGCTTTCATTGCAATTCCTGGTCTGAGTGTTCAACATTGGCTTGTACTTTGTGAGGATTCTCTTTGAGGTCATAAAAAGAAAATACAGTGTTAACAAAGAGTAGGAATGGGAAACAGTTGGGTGAGCAGAGAAGGGTTGTGGGGGAATGGAAACTAATAAAAGTATGAAAGAAATCAATCGTGGGTACCTTAAATTAAGCAGTAAATCTAGATTTAGTTGCTGAAATAAAAACAGACAGATTGTCTTTATGCATATACTTTCTTTTTCTATTCTTTGAGTCAGGAAAATTGTGACCTGACATCACAGGAACCAACATTTCAAAATTAGATTTTCAAGCTCCCAAAAATGGAATATTTGCAAAAATTCTCTGTCTCCAGCTGCTAGCATGTGCATGCCTTATGGCTGCCCAGCCCCAACACATATATTATAGCATAACCTATATAGCATAGCTCAGACTGACTCTAGTGTAGGAATTCATGGTTTTAATGAAATAAGGTCCACCAGCCCCCTTGATCCACTTGACATACATGTAGCCTAGGCAGGCTAACAGTTGATTTTTAATGCCTGCAAATCAATACTATGTGGTTGAAGCTGGAATTGTCTGTCCCATGCCTGACCTGAGTATCTCACCCTGCGGTCACCCAGTGGCACACAGATCTCAGTGTCGGGGTGAGGGGCTATTTCGTCTCAATTCTCTCTCACCCTCCCCACAGGGACCATGACCTAGAACAGTCCCAAACACAGCTGTTTTCGGCATTGCCCAGCAGCTTTCAGGGGTTCCCATCTCCTCTCCCACACTGGTGATGACCTACAGCTCAGCCCTGTAAAGCAGGCACAGGTTTCAAGTTCCTCAGCTTTTGGATTTTCAGCCTAAAAGTATCAAAATCAAGACATGAAAACGTTCTGAGTGCAGCGGCTGTATTTGTGGGGTGGGGTCAGGTCTCTGTGCACAAGCACCCTTTAACTGATAATGGCTTCATTGGATCTCCACTTCAGGAAGCTGCTCAGGCGAGGACCCTCTCATGGAGACTTCACTTGCATTATGCTTTATCTCTGCTTCAGAAAAAGGAGAAAATGAGAAAAGGAAGAAGAAAAGGAGAAACAACTTTCTGCAAAGTTTCTGGCATGGGACATGAGGCCTACAGGGTTAGTCTGGCATGGGACAGCCTGTGAGACCCCATGGACTTGCTGTCTTGTTTGTGGTCTGCTAAACAGAGATAGCCCCCTGCCACACACATCCCCTCCTCACAAGAGGAGCTCAGCACGATGGCAGCCCCTGTCCCCATCCCTCTTCCCATCCCCTCCCCATCACTCTCCCTAACCCTGCTCCTCATCCCCTTTCCTGCTCCCCTCACCCCATCCCTCTCCCCCTCCCCTCCCAATCCCCTCTCCCAATCCCTTCTCCCAATCCCTCACCCCATTACCTCTGCCAATCCCCCTCCCCATCCCCGTCCCCATACTCAATCCCCATCCCCCCTTCCCATCCCCCCTTTCTCCCCGTCCCCCATCCCCCCGTCTCCCCCGTCTCCCCCTCCCCATCCCCCGTCCCCCCTCACCCCCCCC
>CM021697.1:199278764-199324374 GCA_011074415.1 Stictonetta naevosa | reverse complement strand
CCCATTCTCCCCTCTTCCCCCGCTCCCACCCCCGCGCCCAGCAGGGGGAAGCCGAGCTCCGCGCACCGCCCGCGGCGGGGCCGGTCCCGGTGAGCGCGGCCCCGGGCCGGGGGTGGGTGCCGGGGTCCCGGTGCCACCCCCGTGTCGCGGGAGCGGGCCCCGAGCCCCGCCCGACCCCGGGGCCCGGCCACCAGCAGGCGCCCGGGGGGGCTCCGAGCTCGGGGCGGACGAGCGCAGGGGCGCGGGGGCTCCCTCCACAGGGGCTGTCGGAGCTTTGGGCGCTGCGTGCCCGTGGCCGCATCTCGCTGTGCTGGGGCTCGCCGAAGGCCCCACAGCCCCCCGGGACCTGCGGAGCTGTGCGGGGGGAGCGGGGCCGAGAGGGGGCAGCGGGGTCTGCCCAAGAGGGGGGCTCTGCCCAGCAGGCCCGGGGCCGGATCGGTGCGCCCAGCAGAGCTCCCCAAAGCTTTGGTACTGGAAGACGCAGAATTGCTGGCCTCCGAGGTCTTCTGGGGGGGCTTATCACGTCGGTGTATGTAAGGGGGTGCTTATACACATCCTCATGGTCTTATAGACATCAGCCAAGCACGGCAGGATGCGCTGGAACCACGTTTTTTTTTAGTATTTTTGTACTTGCCAGTTACAGTGTCTCCCAAGGACGTACTGATCATAGTTGTTACAGTGCTGTGTGCGCGGTCCATGACAAACACCGGCAGAATAAATTTAAACAGTTCTTAAATGCTGAAATTGTTTTAAAATGTCCTTCCAAATGTAGTCAGTTTATACAGTGCCTGCACCTCTGGGTCAGCTGGAAGAGAACTGCTTCTTTGAAAGAGTGCTAGCCATTAGCTGAAGTGGGAAGAAATCCATCTCTGAGGTCTAAATGAGCCAGCCTGAGGAAGGCGTTGTGCTGCAGAGCCTTATGGAAACCCCAGCATACTAATTAGCGCAGCTTAATCTAAGAATGACAATCACGTCAAGAAACCTGGTGCTGCAGTCTAACCCAGGCAAAATGTTCCAGGCAAAACAAAACAAACCCAGTGAGTAAAGCACTTGTGTTTTAAAGAGAAGACAATAAGACAAAAGTTTTGCTTAATGTTTGAGAGTCCAGAAGTCATTGCTGCACATAAAGTATTCCTCCTGCAGAGGGAAATGACTCCTGCAGACCTGGGGCCCCTCTGTGGGCTTGGCCACTCCAGCTGTGTCTGCAGGCAGCTGCCCGACCCGCTGAACCCTGCCAGCCCCAGCCCCCTGCTCCTGCCCACCCTCTTCCTCCATCTCACAAAAACGGATCAAGTCCTAATGGCCAGTGACCAGCCTGGACTTCCCGCGGCCATGCATGGTGCCAGGTGGCCAAAAGGACCACCACAGAGAGCAGTGCTTGCCCTTGGTGCTCTCACAGACATGAACAGCGCTCAGGCAGACGTGACCAGCACTACCCAGCCCCAGTCCTCTTGGATGGCTGGGCAGGACAGGATCTGACCCTCGCCCCCTTGATTCACAGTCACCCTTGTGTATGTGGATACCTCAAACTCTGGAGCAGACCAGAAGCCCGTCCAGTTCCAAGTCCAGACCCTAGACCCCATTTGCCCACTCTCCAGCTCCAGCCCTTGGTCTTTCCAGTCCCTGGTCTCCTCCTGCTCACCAGTTACTCCAGCTTGTTGTTTGTCACCAAGTCCCACACAAATTCCCCTACACACATACAGTAATGTCACAGGAAAGAAGACAAGACAGGCTGTGGTGGCCAGGCGCATAGCCTGGAGGGTGTATTGATTAGCAATTTGCTTACACTTACTTGATCAGCCCCTTTACCTCCCCCCCCCCCCTTCCACTTTCCAATCCCGGTTCCTCCCTGAATCCCTCCTTTTCCTCACCTTTGGCCCTTCTCCTGAGCACTGCATAAAACATCTCACACTTTCCCACAAGCTCCCTAAGTTGTCCCCTATAAAGTTTGACACAATCCCCCAAGCCCCCTCAGCTATCCCGCACTGTCTGCTATTTCCCAGGTGACCCATGATATTTTTTTTCTGCCTTCTCAGCAGTTCTGCTTGAACCTCTTTCCTCCTGGCGCCTTCAGTGGTCCCTCAGTCACTGACCTCAACATTGTGGTCCGTGGTATTGTCTCTGAGGTTTGGGGTTTGTGAATCCAGATGTTGTTTGCCTCTGTTTATATTCTGAGAAACCTTTAACCAGATATCCTTAGTCTTGCATTGCAGGTAATACATTGCACCTATCCTTCTCCTTTCATATACCTTTTACCTCCCCCATATCCTTACATTGGCAGAAGTGCTTGGCATGTTCTCCTCTCCCAGCAGGTCTTCCTGGGGGTTGAACTTTATCTAAGACAGTTGGAAGTAGCCATCATATTGGCTTTACTGGAAAATGGCAGCCCTGTGCTTGCAGACTCCCTACTGGCAGAGCATCCTCACTATCTGTCTGCGGATCACTTTGGTTTTCATGCTGTAAATGATAGGATTCAGGATGGGTGGACAAAGGACATGGAGGTTGGCTGTGAAAGTGTAGACCTGGGGGGACATGTGTTTGCCAAACCGGTGCATCATGGAGAGGCAGATCATGGGGATAAAGAAGAGCAGGACAGCACAGACATGGGAGATGCAGGTGTTGAGGGCTTTGAGACGCTCTCTCCAAGTTGCAATGTTCCGGACAGCCTTAAGGATCAGAAGATAGGACAGGAGCACAAAGAGCAAGTCCAAACCCAGTGTGGAGAGTAGCACAAAAAGGCCGCAGGCACTGTTGATCTTTGTGTCAGAGTCTGCTTGTTTGATGATATCTGGATGCAAGCAGTAGGGATGGGAGAGCTTGCTGGCCATGGAGAAACACAGCCGGGTCAGTAGGATCGGGAGTGGGAACTGGAACAGGATGGTTCTTATGACAATTGCCACACATATCTTGGTGATCACTGAGTTGGTGAGGATGGAGGAATATCGTAGAGGGTGGCAGATGGCCACGTAACGATCAAAGGCCATTGCCAGAATGGTGGCAGATTCAATATCTGTGAAGCTGTGAATGAAGAACATTTGGGAAAAGCAGGTGCTGAAGCTGATCTCTCTGGCCTCCAGCCACAGCATCCTCAGCATGGTTGGGAACACAGATGTGAACAAGCCCAGGTCAGCCACAGCTAGCATGGCAAGGAGTAGATACATGGGTGCATGGAGACTCTGCTCTGCCTTAATTATGGCAAGGACAGTCCAGTTCCCCAGCAGCACCAGGAGGTACACAGAGCAGAGGAGAACAGCAGACAACACCCGAGTGGATTCCCATGCTGGAAAACCACCCAGAAAGAATGTTAGAGTGCTGGTCTGGCTGCTGTTTGTCCCAGGTGGGATGAAACAGGAGTGCTGCATCTCACCCTTGAATAGCTGCGCTGGAATGTAAGCCAGCAGGGTCACAAACCACACACAGGCAGTGAGAAATACTCCGGGATCCCTTCAGTCTGAAGCTTTGGATAAAAGGCATCACCAAAGCCGTGCCACAGCAGAACCTAGCAGGAGCTGTACCGTAACAGTCTGAGCATACTTGTCACCTCCCTGCGTGCATGCACCGACACAGAAACCACACACTGGCAGGAAGCAGGTGCTATGTGTTGCATGTCCAGTATAGTCAGGATGTAGCTCTAGCTGCCTGGTATAGCAGGGAAGAAACATTAAAATAATAATAATAAAGGTCCATGAGTGACTGTGCAAATACTAACTGAGAAAGGCAAGTGTCATTGTGATTAGAGAGGGCTGTGGTGAATCCTGTTCTTGATTTTTGTGCTTTTGCTGGGAATTTCCAGAGAAAGAAAATGGACGGGATGCCGAACTGCTTGTGCAAATATAGCAGCTTTCTTAGGAACAAAGACCAGTAGAGCTTGGTCCTTTTAAACCAGCAAAACACAGGCCATGTACAAACCCATGGAGGGAAAAAAGATCTGCCTAAGCTGAAATACAGTAATTACAAAGCAATGTGAAAATCGGGCACAGATAGAAGTAAACTGGAAGTTACAAGGAAGCTGTATTATGGTGGGATGTCTCTGAATATCCTCCCACTAGAAACACAGGGAGGAGAAATTGCAATGCTTTTACAGAACATTTTCTAAGGCACGTTTTCTAATGAGGGAAGGCAGTGTCTCATGCTGCCAGGAGGGATGGGGACAGTACTCCAGGACTGTAGTGTCTGGAGTCCTCTCCCCACAATACTTGCAGGCTGCTCTGCATGTCTGACTCTGGTCCTCAGCCTGTCTTTGAAGGACCACCCACCACAGGGCTCCCATGCCCCCTGGCATGGTTTGGGGCTGTAGGGAGCAGAGGCAGTGCGCTCTCAGCACACATCACTAAGGGTCGCTGAGCTTCCCACAGCCCCAGGACAAACCGGATCTTTAGCACCTTCCAGAGAGGTCTTTCCACCCTACTCTCCTATAAGGATGTTCTGTGGAAGCCTGTGGGCAGGAAATAATGCATAGGATATTTGTTAAGAAACTGCTCTGGGAATGCCTGGTTTTGACAGCTAAGTGAGCTCTGTTATGGAGGTCCATGTCACCTTACCTGGAACATCCATCTGTAAGTCTAGAAAAGGATTTGAAACAATGTGAGTACCTGTAAAACCATTACATTTAAAAATACCTCTGTTCACCTTGTAAAAGCATTACATTTAAAAATACCTAGTTCTACCTATCTGTTCAGAAAATTGCAGAACTATTGCCACCCTGTGCTGAAATCCTCTATTACCCAGGACCTCTCTTTGCCCTTCCTGCCTCAGCACCCCTGCGTAGCTGCAAGGACAGAGCATTCTGTGGCTTGACCCGGGCTTGCGTGAAGATGCAGACTTCAATGTGTGGGAGTTTTCTCTGGTCCTTCAGAGATGCTAATCAAAGATCACCTCCACATTGTGTGGAAGGGAAGGAGGGGGAGTTACAGGACAAGGTTATCTTCAGACACAAGCATCTGACAGGAGCAGTTAGAGCAGTGATAATTCCCAACTCAGTCTCTACCCTGAGAGCACAGGATCTGTTAGAGGTATTGTTTAATTGCCCCAAATTTCTGCTGTGCCCCATCTCTTCATCTAAAGCTCCGGCAGCGCTTTACACACACGGGGCTGGATCAACTGTGCATCAGATACTTGCACCAAAACCCAGGGACTTCCCTCTCTCATCCCCTCTTTCTGCAGAACAACAGCACACCACCACCCCTGCAATGGAGCTGGGAGCACGGCTGTGCTGAGCTGGCAAAGTGTGAGCTGGGATGGGCTGGCGGGGAGAGGAGAGGAGAGCCCTGCTCCTGCCCCTCCTGGGCCTGAGATCAGGTCCACATGAAGCTCCCTTGTGCCAAAGCCTGTCAGAAAGAGCCTGAGCACTAAGGAAGGGAAAAGTAAGAGCGAATCCTGATGGTTGCTTGTCTTAGTGAAGACTCGTTTTAACAGGTACAGCTTGATGGACTCCACAAAATGACCGATCCCCCACGTGCACCCCAGGATTTCACTGAGACCAAGTGTCCTCACGATGCTGTGAGAGGAAAATGGGCTGTGCCCTGCTCCAGCACAGAAAGTGGCACTGAGCAGATGCAGGGATATCTACTCCCCTTCACAGGCAGCAGAAAATGAGAGTTTGGGTCTCTGAGAGCTTTCCCATCTCTGTGCTGCAATGGGGAAGAGCACAGCTCCTTGGGAGCAGCACCCACCTCGGGCAGCTGAAATGAGCCGGCCCGTGGGAGGGTGACGGGGAGCCTGCAGCTGCAGCAGGCCCAGTCCCCTGCTGCAAGGAGCCGGGGCCAGCTGAGCCCCGGGTGGTGGCACAGCGCAATCTTCAGCGTGGTCAGGAGCCCACTCACCTGCCTCGCTCGCGACTGGCCCGAGCTTCCCACCAGCACCGCTGCGATGGAGCAGCCTTTTCCTGACGTCAGGGCTCACCGTGGCCGAGAATTTATAGCAGATCCCGAGCGATGCCCGCTGCGGGAGAGGGCTGGCATGGGAGCAGTGGGATCTGTTGCTCAGCACTCAGAGAAGATGCATTAACCCCCACAGCACCAGGTCCACCCCGGCACACAGCGCAGCTCTGCACCACGTCTTTGGTCCCTACCGATGGTGACAGGGAACACACGCTGGGGACCCCTTCAGAGGCAGCCTCCTCCTGCTGTCCTCCCCAGAGAGCTGGGCCAGGAGTGGGGTGGGCACAGGACCTCCTGCTCTGCGTCAGGGTGGCAGGTGGGTGAGTCCCCAAGGTTGTTCCCAGCCCCACTGCAGTTCTGTGGGTTTTGAAGGCAGCACTGGAACAGGTCTCTGGAACAGACCAGAACTATATGGCCCTGTGTTCTGTCCCCAAAAGTGGCCTTAGGTGAATGCCTAGAGAAGAATGTAAAAGCAGGGCAAGTGGGCTTGTTAATCTTCCAAGCCCTTTCTCACACTGGGCACTGTGAGATAATCACTGGGATGTGGGGCGAGCTAGGTAACACACTGTGCTTGGCTGGGCCAGAAGAGATTCTCCAGGACATCCACCTGCACCCCATCAGCTCTCCGTGGGTCTTCTTCGCACAGGCCCCTTGCTGTACCCTTACCTTGTAATTGCAGTATTGCAATTATACTTTAATTCAGAAGGTCAGCAGCATGTCAAGGCATGATTTAAATCTCCTGTCAGCACTAAAAAAGGATCTTGTGAGAAGCAGAAGGGTCATGGGGGACTTCCTTAATCTTAGAATGGATTTTACTGAAGCATTTGGTGCACTGGTGAATGAAGTGTTTTGAAAACAGCATAATAATAAAATAGACACCCTGGGAGGATTTCACCTGACTAAAGGAAATAAGAACAAAATGCTTTCATGGCCTATTTTTGGTGAGAGGAAGAAACTGAATATTTAGTGCTGAACATTGTAGCTCAAGAGCCTCAGAGTGGATGGAGAAGGTCAAAGTTCAGTATCTAAAGTGATATTTATTACTGTACTCTTTGGGGCCTGTCTTCCCCACTGGTAAAACAGTGAAATGGAAAAATATGATGCACAGGGATGTGGTGAAGGTATTTTTACTGTGAGGAGGAACTCTGCTGGGGAAATGCTAACATAAAGATCTAAACCATTGCCATTGTTCCAGTGGAGGTTTGTTACAACAGCCAGCACAGCCCCTGTGGCTGCCAGCAGGGACCAAATGGGGCTGGGGGCAGCACCACAGCAGCTGCAAGGCTGAGCCCCACGCTGAGCTCTGGGAGCCCGCAGGGGTGGTGGTGCTGGGTCCTGCCCAGGGCAGGGTTCTGGGAGTGCTGGCAATGCCTCATGACACTGTGAAGTGAGGGAAGACCTTATCCCCACCTGGGACACCTGGGCGTAAATGCCACACGGCCACGCTCAAAGCATGGGAATTTCTCTGCGGGAAGTCACTGCACCGGCATCCCCTCCCAGTGCTTGGACCTTGCTCCCCGTGGCCCCACGTTAGATGCAGGACGAGGGGGTAAACTTCTGCAGTACAACTCTTCCTGCACCAGGGATAGGCTGCCACAGGGCTTGGCCAACAGGAGAGTGGAGCTCAGCTGGTTTCTGTAAACGGAGGAGATGCCAGAGTCCTCCTAGTCCAGAGCAGCTCCAGTGGGGTCTGCTGCTTCTGTGCACAGCCATGCAGCCAGAAAGCACCAGCCTCCCAAGCGTGTGTGCCTGTGGCTAATTCCCGTTACAGAGGTGCATGTGAGAGGCTCTGAGTGCTGTTGTGGGGTCAGAGCAAAGGATGAAATGAGTGCAGAGGAGGTAAAGAGTGAAACTTTGAAATTCAGCCACAAAGACAAGTCTCAGACCCAGAAGAGTGTGTGAAGGGACTTGGTCCCAGCCTGCCTGCCAAGAAGCTGCAGTCTTGCTCTTGATGCCCCATCCCTGGAGGTGTTCAAGACCAGGCTGGATGAGGCCCTGAGCAACCTGATCTAGTGGATGGCATCCCTGCCTCTGGCAGGGAGGTTGGAACTGGATGATCTTTGAGGTCCTTGCAACCCGAGCCATTCTGTGATTCTATGATGGAGATGAGGTGAGGCTGTCCTCCACATGAGGATCAGAGGATGGGGAGGCAGAGCTGGGTTTTGCTAGCAGGGATGTTTACTAAATTGGGGAGAGGGGGTTACCGAGGTCAACTCACCCCAGCCAGGTGGGCTGCTGCATGCAAAGGCAGCACTGAGCTCCCTGCCAGGCTTTGCCCTTGCTCCCCAGCTGGTGCTGCCTTGTTGCACGAGAGGATGAACCCCGCAGCTGGACCATTCCCCCTTCCTTAAAGCCATGCCTCTCCTGCCTGGAGAATAGGGTTCACTTTCATTTGCAGGGTGCTGTGGCTTACAGCTGAGATGCTCCTCATCAGAGCAGCAGTCTGTTGAAGGCATCCAGAAAAAAAAGCCACTGCCCAGGCTGCTCCCCACATCAGCCCTGAGGTCCAATCCCCTTCTTCCCCGTGCTGCAGGGCTTGCCCCACCAAGTGCTGCCTTTTAAACATGGACCAACATGCACGTCCCAGGGCAGCGGTGGTGCCTTCAAATGCTGGCTGTGTGCCTGTTTGGAAGTGGCTTGTGTAAAACAGCAGCTCCTGGCTGTCCCTGGTGAACTTTGTGCATTATGATATGCAGGAGTTCATGCTGGACAGCCTAAAGCTTCCGCATGCATGTTCTGTGCTGTGAATTGCCCTGAACCACACTTACCGAAAACTCCTCAAACCCAGAGAAAGAGGCCAGCATTAGGGCCTGCACATGGCCAGCTCAGCATTACCCTGCACGAAGCCATGCCTAGCACAGTCCCAAGGGCATTGCACTGTGGTGGAGTGGGTCTGAAACTACTTTCCAGCCTGAGCACTAACGAAAGCTTGCTTAGGAAGTATGGCATTGTGCTGTAGCCCTTTTGTTGGAGGCAGGCATGGGACTGCAGCACTCAGCCAGGGTGGGATTCCTTTCCTGAAGGGGATCTCACCCTGCCTGGAGCATTTTGGGACACTTGGGGTGAGCAGCCACCCACCTTCGGTTTTCCCACAATTGAACATCACCCACCAGGGGATGGTGTGTTGGGCAGGGTTGGACCCCAGCTCTGCCAGCACAGGGAACCAGGGGGCACCCTGAATTCCCGAGAGACTTCCTCTGGGTGGGGCAGCGAGGTTTTGTGCTCCCCTCTGCTCTGGAGATAGAAGAGGTCTCAAAAGCAATGACAAATTTCAGTCCCCTCCTCAACGCACAGGAAGAGGATGGAGAAAAGAGGCTGCCCATCAGGACACGTCCCACCGTCCCTTTAGGAGTACAGATCACCTGTGCCTGCCCCTGAGATGGAGGGCAGTTGAGAAGCCCCCCTGCTGCAGCGGCACGCAGGCAGCCCTTGCCTGGTAATCAGGGGCCACACGCTCTCTTGGCTCTACTAAGAAAGAAAGAAAAAAAAAAAAAGCTAAATATTTTTCAGCTGGCTGCCACACTGCCTCAGCAAAAATATTTTCTGCTGCGTCAGAAGTCTGACACAGCACGAAGGGGAGCCAAGGACTGCCTTATCTCTGCCCAGCCGGGCTCTGTTTGCAGCAGCAGCATTATCACCCCCGTGCAGCTGCGGGTGGCCAGGCTGGGACGGGCAGCCGTGACTCAGCACCGCTGCCGGTGCAAGCTCGCTGCACTCCACTGACGGCTGGAGAGCCGCAGCAGTGCCATGGAAATCACTAAAGCATCCTTCTGCAGAAAGTGGACTTGACTGTGGGAACACCAGCAAGAGCCCACCTGAGTGCCTGGGAGTGGTGCTGGTTTCAGAGCTGCCTCTCTGCCTGGATGTCTGAAGGGCAGCCTCAGAATCAAGTGTCCCTCGGGGCTGAGTTGATCCAGGGTCTTCGGGCTGTTCCCCCGCCTCGGCTCAGCTCAGCCCCAAACACCCTGAGAGAAAGGGCTCAAGTCGTGCACCAGTCTCCAGTTGCACCAGGGGAAACTGGACATGAGGGAGAATTTCTTCATGGGGAGGGTGGTGAAGCACTGGAATGGGCTGCCCAGGGTGGTGGTAGAGTCCCCATCCCTGGAGGTATTTAAGAAATGTGTGAAGGTAACACAGGGACATGGCCCAGTGGTGGAAATGGGTAGGTCAGGTTGATGGTCAGACTTGGTCAGACTCAGATCTTTTCCAACCCTAATGATTCTAGAATTCCGTGATTCTATGAAAGGGGCTCTTTTTTTGGGGAGGGGGGGGTCTTTGGTTAAGGCAGCCTTTTCCAAAGCAGTGGTGGGCAGAGCCAGGTAGAGCCACAGTGGGCCCAGTGCTGGGGCACTGGCCAGGTTCCTCAGAGCTGAGCTGCTCCTTGGGACAAAGGATAGCAGTAGCTGCAGGGAAAGCAGGGCCATGTGCCCTTACCCTGAGCACTCTGGGTTCAGGTGTGTGTGCAGGTGTATGATCTCCACGCTGCATTTGTGCCCTCCTGCGCTGCCCAGCACCTTCCTGGTGGAAGGCAGCCCCCAAACTCCAGGCACTCCAGGACATGGCATGCCACTGAAGATTAAGGCTTTGGGATGAGCCACAGTTTGGCTGGGTTGCCAGCAAGAGACTGGAACATGTTTACACTGAAGGATTTTAGTGTGTGAGCACCAGGATGCAATGTCACCTGTAAGACACGATGTCACATATAGGACACAATGTCACATAACACTTGAGGACTTTTTTGCATTGCTGGTTTCCTGGCCAGTACGCTATAATTACTGGCAGTGCTTATTCTGTGGTATCACAATCATTTTTTTCACCTTAAATGGGCAAAAGACCCCAGAAGGGATCTTTCCTCTGGGCCCGGTTCTCCACCTTCCCTCCCTCCAGTACTCACTTCTGCTCTGGCAATGCACAGGGCCCTCAGGATCACCATCAGGGACCCCCACATTGCTGAAGGAGCAGGATGGGGGGGCTCAGCTCCTGATCAGCTGTAACTGTACTCACTTTGCACTGCTGTGAATGTTGCGTTTGGGCACTGGTGATGAAGAAGACCCTGAAATCCCATTCTGTACCAAACAGAAGGAGGTGTTCTCACCTCCACAAAGAGAACAAAAAATTAGAGGGAATTGTGTTTTCCCCATGGTTTCCAAACAGTGTGGCAGGGGAATGGCAGCTGATGTGTGTGTAGAGGTGTGTGGAGGTGTGTGGGGCCATAGCGCGGCCCACCTCAGCTAAATGCAGGGGCAGAAAGCCGGCTCCCTGAGCGCAGCCGGGCCCTGACGTTTATCTCGCGCAGCAGCCAGGGTGGCGAGGAGCTATCTGGTGCAGGGCCGCAGGGTGTGGGAGGCCAGGGGCTGCCGGCGGGCGATAGAGGGGCTGGCAGAGCAGGGCAGTGGGGTGTGAAGCGGCCGATAGGTGCCTCCTGTGCTGCAGGCCTCCGGGGATGCGGCAGCGGCCTGAGCACGGCAGAGCAAGGCAGAGCCGGGGGCAGCCGTGGTGCAAAACAGGCACGGTGCTGTGATGGAGACACCTCACGGACCTGATCATAGAAACCCCGTCTGGCTCCTGAGCCCTGTCCCACTGCACTTAGGGAAGCGCTGCTCTGGCCCTTTTAACGCGCCCCCCTCCTGAACTGTCCCCCCCGCCCCGGTGTTCCCTGGGCTCGGTTTGCTCCAGCCCAGTGCAGAGGCTCTGGCAGGAGGTCAGAGGCTGGAACCTTTTGCCAGGAGCCTGTGTCTGTCTTGGGTTGAGCAAATGAAAGCCCCAGTGAGCAAGAGGGATAAGAGAAAATGACTGAATCAGTTACAGGCAGGAAAAATACTGCCTTAAGGGATACTGCCTTGGAGACATCTTGTCATGAATAAAAAAGCTGTTTTTGCCAATTTCTGGACTGCTTTTGCCTGAGTTCTTGCACTGAGGGAAAACTCAGAAGCTGTTTAATTAAATCATTAGCTTTTCCCTGAGTGTCCTAGCTTTTATGCCTGACCTTGTGCCTCACATCCCTTCACCTCACTCCACTCTGAACTGCCTGTAGCCCATGACACTGGACTGGCTTTAGAGCTGAGTAGAGCCTGGTGAATCCCTTTACAGGGATACAGGGACAGCGACATATGAATATGGTCAGGTCCCCTCTCCTGTGGTGCCCTGGAGGTCCTTTGTGTATTCCTGTTGTGACTAACCCCAAACTGCACACATTTCAAAGCCACAAGACTTCTGACAATACTAAAGAAACACAGTAAAAGGCTGTAAGCCAGCTCAAATACTGAGGACCATGTCTGGATAGTAAGTAGGTCATTATATGGCATGAAGTTCAGGCTGTGAGTGCCTGATGCTGGACTACCTGAACAGTGGCCCAGGCAGGCAAATGGGTGCTCCACTCCTCTTGGAATCAGGGCTAAAGGGCATGAAGGGTTAAGCCTGGCTCCTGAAATGAGATATCCATGTTAGGGGGTGAGTGGTTCTCTCTGACCCCCAAGTGAATTTTGCTAGCCTCCTAATAGGAACGAGAGGTGGACATACAGAACTGGTGTTTTCCTGTTGTTTCTTCCACTGGTGCAGCCAGTAGTTTATTAATGCCCTGCAATGCAGAATTTTAGTGTTCCTGACATCTGCAGCTGGAAAAAATGGGCTAATAAAAGGCACGTGGCACAGAATCAGCACAGCCCAGTGCCAGCTATGTCCTCGCTGCAGGTGTCCAGGGTCTCGTGCAGGTCTCATCATTGTGCTCCCTGCCCTCTCATTCTGGTCACAGACTGAATCTGCTGTGCCTAGGGACTGACTCTGGGACAGAGCAGCACTCATTTAACCTGCAGTTATGTTTCCCCCTCGTTTATTGCTACAGCACAGAAGCCATTTGAAATGACTTTGGGTTGAAAGCAGAGTGCTTAGGGCGATGAGCCAAAGCTAAATTAGAAAACTCTCCTTGTGGTAATAAGGTCAAGCTCACTGCCTACTTGCTGTAAAACTCTGACCTGCTCTGACTCTCCACCGTGGCATGCCCACGTCTCTTCTGCCTGGGGTCTTTTCTGTTTCCCCTTCCCTCCTAAGGAAAGAAATGACACCATCAGAGATTCTTGGCTTTCATGTTGAGGCCAGTAACCACACTGTCCCAGACAGGGAAAGGTGTATAAATTAGGGTGATTCAGACCAGCCTGTTGCTGCACTGCATTTTCCCAAATTTGCCATTGTGTCCTGAAAGGGTCTAGAGCAGGAGCCCTGCTTTTTCCTTAGGGTCTGTGACCATCTTGTAAAGCTGTGCTCTGGTTCCCCATTCAAGGTCCACCTGGACAGTAACCTGAAGCCTGATTTTGTCCCTGGAGCAGCTCTTCAGAGGGCATCAGCATTAGCACCGTGGTGGGGGTGCAAGTTAAAATGAGGCACCAGGGCTAGACCAGACACAGCCAAAGTGCCCAGCAGGGCAGGAGCAGGCAGCAGCCCGTGTGAATTTACAGCCCAGACTGGCTGTAAAGGGTTGTTGCTGTTATGGACTCTCCACATCCAGAAGTACCCAGTATGCCCCTAACCTTATTAGCTGTCTGATTCACCTGCTGTTATTCATTTTTTGAGTGCCCATCCTAAAGGATGTAAAGAGTATAAGGACTTGCTGTAGGTATAAAACCAGCCATTAAAAGGGATCAATACAGAAGAGTGGTGCCAAATGAGCTTGCCTCAAAGCAACAGCTGGAACATTTCAGCCACTTTCTCCTGTTTCCTCTGCTTCCCTTCCCCTCCTCTTGGTTCTTTGGGACCACTGTTAAGCATCTCGTGAACACCTGTTCCTGCTCCTGCAACTGCACCAGCAAAAAACAGGTCTCAAAAAAACACTCAAAACAGACCATGGTGAGGGATCAAAACCTGAGGTTTCTCACTGTAAACCATGTCTCTGCCTGCTTTTCCATGGAGTCCAGAAAATCAGCATTTTTTAACCACAGATTCTTGCTAACAGCAATACTTCAGTTAATATTCTCCTCCAAGCCTCTGTGTTTGATGTTGTTCTGCTTCTCCCAGCTTCACACGCCTATCTGCCACCCCTCCCTGAGCTTTGTCATGCTGCTGGTTCAAATGCAGCAGAAAAGCATCATCTTCTGTCTTTTAAAGTTCATCTTCACAGAGCTGAAAATGAGACTCCCATCACCAATGAAGCAAATGCACTGCTAATGATAGACCCAGATGTAGCTTGGATTTTATCTTCAATGTGGGTTTTCCAGCAAATGCAGGCTATAGGATGAGCGAATTGATAAATGAGAAGTCCATGCTAGGCCGTGTATTGTCCTCCCCCAGCTGCACGTACAGCTGTTTTGGCCAGCTCTTTGCTCTACTGTATGCACCGACTCACATGATTTGAATATCTGTGTATGAATTTAGGGTTGCATATATTTGATTTAATGCTGTGAGTCTTGCCTTAATAAAAACTGACAACGTCTGAAGTCTTCAGATCTCCTCAGGAACATGGGTGTGTGACTCTGTTCTTTAGGTCAGAAACTACAGCAAGTGCTGGCCACCTGTGTGATACATTTATCTGTGCTGAGCAGCCTCTGCTCCACATTGTGCTATCAGAGCACCCTGGTGACTCCCTTGCAGCTGAAAGGGGCCTATGGGCCTTGCCCAAGATTCAGAAATTAAAAAAAACAAACAAACAACAAACAACCAAACAAAAAACTAAAGCAAAAAAGAAAAGAGTGCCTCCTAGGACGCTGCAGCAAGGATCTGAAATGTGACCACATCCATGAACCACCCCAACTGGAGCACAGTGAGATGCCCGTGCTTGTGCCACTGCCCTGTGCAGCTCCATTCATGTCAAAGGGTTTTTAACTGGAATGGGCCAGAGGTCTGGATGAAACCTCCTAGACTGCCTGCAGACAGACCCAAGTCCCACAGTCTTGCCAGGACACTGCACACCTCCTGCATGTTGGCTTTGCATGCCTGTGCATGGGAGCACAGTTTTGCCCAAAGGCTTAACATGTCCTTCCACTCAGGAAAAACAAAAAACCAGTTCAAGGGGAGAGTGACACCCAGAGCCAAGCAGAAGCCTTTTGTCAGGCTCTGAAATGGTGGAAGGGGATGTTGCTGGTCTGGCTGTAACATGGCTGGTCCTGCTATTCTTGTGCAAGGCCTTTAATTTCCCAGAAGGGAGAGGACAGGGAAGTGCCTGCCTCATTAATGCAGTATGACCATTAGAAGAGCAGAGGAACCTGCCCCAGGCAGTGCCTGCCAGCTCCAGCATCCCACTGCAGTCCTGCAGCCCTGGGGAGCAGAGGTGCAGCCTCTCCCTGGGGCTAACACCAGTTGTGGCCACATGCCCTCGGCTCTTCGGCACCTGGTTCAGGTGTGAGGCTCTGGGCTGGCAGGCTGATGTTTTCCACACTTCCTCCTGATGAAAGGTGCTTGATTTAATAAATGGGCAGCAGCTCCTCTGAAGGTCTGTGCACCCAGAGCTGCAGAGATGAGGCCAAGGGCCAAGGGCAACAGCCCTCAGCATCCTTGGAAACGTGTTCCTGTGCAGAAAGGCCTATGCAGTGCCCAACTTCATAAACCAGGTCACCTGCCATGGCAGAGAAATATCTCTCAGGTTTGGAGAGCCTGTAGATGCTGCAGAGGGGCCAAATTCGGGTGCTGTCGGCAGGAAAGCATTTTAAAGTACCTTGCACAGGGGTCAGTGGATGGAGGGGAGGAAAGGGAGATAAGGGCTACTGTGTCCTGAGCCTGCCTGTTAAGTGAGTCTCAGGGCTTTTCCTTGAAGGCCACACCTCGCTGCAGACTGACCACCCCATGGACAGGACTCCCCGCTGGCGGACCCCCACCCATCCGCAGCCAATGGCCCCGCAGCGCGGGGCGGGGAGGAGCTGCCGGCAGCGGATAAAAGCCCCCAGGGGTCTGCAGCTCCGCTACAAGGTCCCAAGGTCCGTGTCCCCCTGCAGCCACACGCTACCCTCCGCCTGACACCATGGTGCACTGGACAGCCGAGGAGAAGCAGCTCATCACCGGCCTCTGGGGCAAGGTCAACGTGGAGGAATGTGGAGCTGAGGCCCTGGCCAGGTAGGTCCAGCTCCCAGGCATCGGCTCGGGTGCACCTGCATGGAGAAACCGCTGCAGTCACAGGGGGGAATGCTAATGGTGTGTGTGTGTGCGCTCATGTCTCCTCTTCTCTTCCCAGGCTGCTGATTGTCTACCCCTGGACCCAGAGGTTCTTTGATAATTTCGGGAACCTGTCCAGCCCCACCGCCATCATTGGTAACCCCAAGGTCCGTGCCCATGGCAAGAAAGTGCTCACCTCCTTCGGGGAAGCTGTGAAGAACCTGGAAAATCTCAAAGCAACCTACTCCAAGCTGTCTGAGCTGCACTGTGAGAAGCTGCACGTGGACCCTGAGAACTTCAGGGTGAGCCATGCACAGGGATTGGCCATCTCTCCCTTCACCTAACAGATTAGCTCAATGTCTGGAGGGTTTAAAGAGCATAAATAACAGAGATTTTAGGTGCTAAAGAGAAAGGGGCTGGCTTGGATGTAATATATATCCTTAAGAGGGGGAGGGAAGGCTGGGCATTTGATAATCTCAGGGAAGGGGCTCCATGTGGTTACAGATCTGGGGACAGATCCAGGGAGATGCCCTGACTGCCTGGAGGCTTGTGCAGGCATGGCTGGAGAAAAGCAGGAGGAAGAGGAGAGGCTTAGTGAGGCTGAGGGTGGAGAGGACAGCAGGAAAATGCGTGAGGAGTGCTGCTGCTGTGCTGGTGCCATGTCCAGCCTCTCCCTGTCACCTCCTGCCTCCAGGAATGGGGACCACTTCACCCCCACTTTTCCCAAGGCTGGCAGATGTAGGAGGAGAGGGGAAAAGCCAGCATGGGATGGAGACCCAAGGACACCCAGGGTGTGGATGCTGATGGGAAGAAAGGCCCTAGGAATGTAGGCTGGAGATAAAAACAGAAAGGACAGATCTGGGTGGGGGTAAGTTCAGCAGAGGAGGGAGGGGAGCAGGAGGGGAGTAAATGAATGGACATCAGGGTGCTGGGGGCGAAAAATGGCTGAAAAATGGAGAGTGGGCAGTTCAGGCTGGAGGGATATTAGGAGGGCTCGATGCAGCCGATAGCCCCTGCTGATAGCCCTTTCAGCCCCTGCTTCAGCCCATCTTCAGCAATGTAGCAGGCAGAGCTGGCACGGACCTGAGCTCCAGCTAAAGTAGGCATGGGGATTCACAGCAGAGAAAAAAAAAAAAAAAAAAAAAAAAAAAAAAAAACAAGAGTTAAAAAAGGTTTGGAAATACATTCTAGAGTTTGGAAAAAACAGGTGTGAGAAAAGGCAAGGACAGAGCTGGTGGATACTGGTGCATGTGGTCAGCACAAGACATTTTCCTGTATATAGAATTCAGCTAAAAGAGCTTCTCTGTGTGGCAGCTTCCAGCACCCAACAAAGCAGACGGGTTTGCCTTCCAGCACCTGGGCCCTATACAGGGCAAAGGGGTGCTCAGTGCCATGCTGACCTGATTTCCTTTCTTGTCCCCCCAGCTCCTGGGAGACATTCTCATCATTGTCTTGGCCGCGCACTTCACCAAGGACTTCACTCCTGCCTGCCAGGCCACTTGGCAAAAGCTGGTCGGCGTGGTGGCCCACGCTCTGGCCTACAAGTACCACTGAACGCTCCAGAGGAGGATGCAGCTGTAACAGTCAATAAAAATAAAACCAAACAAAACATTTTCTGAGCTTCTTAGTGTGCTCCTGTGTCTCTGCAGCTGCTTGTGGGAGGGAGGGGGGAGGGAAAGGGGTTAAAAAAGGGGGAAGAAGGTCTCAGGGCTGCTGGGAGCATCACAGTCCAAAAAAAGCAGTCAGACTAGCCTAAGGGAGGATGCTCCTCCTGCCTATTTGGGCTCTCTCCGGAAGGCACCAGCCCGCTCACTGCTGCCTTGTCCTGCTTGCCCAGCTGGGCTCATACCAGCCACCAAGATCCCCATGCACAAAGGGGTGCTGTGGGCATTCAGAGCTCCAGGGGGACATCTGGAGATACTGGCCTACCAACAAGCTGTGGGCACAACCTAGCCCACCGAGTACTCTAAGCTTGCTGAAATTGCTGAGGAGGATTTCTGACCTGTTCTGCACAGAAAGCCAAGCTGCAGGGCCAGCAAGAGCCCTCTGGCCATAAACCTCTCCACCTGCACTGTGTGCAAGGATATAAATTTGGAGAGATTCATTCAAGACAGCTTAGACAGAAATGTGAGCTTTTGTAGTACTAATGTATCTTCAAAAAGATGATAAAAACCTTTTTCTGTGTTAACAGTTAAAATGCTCTTCTCATTAGCCTTGGGCATTTTGATCAGAACACACTTTCTGCAAAATGATGTGTATGGTCTGGAGAGGAGGGGTTGAGGGCAGCTTTTACATGGGACTGATCAGAGCATTTTAAAGTCAGATCAGATTAACGAACAATATTTTTCACTGTAGTGGAAGGATTCAACATAAGCACATCACTTTCAGGAATGATTTTTCAGGAGTAACTTAAAAAACAAAAAAGACAGATGTCTGTGTCTCAGAATGACGGAATCATTGCTTTGCAAGATTTAGGAACATTTTTTTTGCTTTTCTGCAGATAAAGCGGGCATTTGCACTCATGACCATCTTATGCCAGACAGCCATCCAGTCTGACAGGCAGAGGATCCAGCCCTGCCAGCAGTGCCAAGCACATCCTGGGCTGGGGGGAAAAAAGAAACCAGTCCAGCTTTCCTACAATACATCTTTCTTTCAGTCAGCAAATGGGCATTTCAGCATGATTTCAGGAGGTAAGACCGTACTCGGTGTCTTGGGTTCACTCTAGTTAAAGAGCGTTACCACCAAAGAGTAGTTTGCCACCAAAGAGAAAAGGTCACCTGCACTTGAGGGGCCAGCAGCACATACCCTGTGTTTGGCAGAGACTCTGATGGGTTCCCTCTTCCTCTGGGACCTGATTTTCTGCTGGGCTTGGTGGGAACCTCTCGCCCAAGCAGCTCCCTCCCAGGAGGGGCTTCAGCACCAGCAGTGCCCTGGTGCATCCTGCTCCCTGACCGTGCACTGCAGCCAGGGCTGGGATGATCTTGTTGGCCTTATCCTGCCAAGGATCAGGATTCGTACTGCGTTGCAGAGCCAGAAGAGGCATTGCAGTGTGTCAGACTTTCCAAGCAAGAGTTGTCCCTCTCTTGTGTGAGCAAGAGCAAAGGTATGAACCCTAAGGACTCATCTGACCCAAAACAGTGCCCAGTGGTGAGGCCTAAACGGCAGGCTAGATGGACAGTGGACACCACGGCAGTGTTAAAATGACACTGCCAAGTCCTAGCAGTGCTTTGGCAGTAGACTAACTTCTCTCTGCCAAGGACGCAGGGTCAGCAGTACATCCTTCCTTTGCACCACGGGAGTGAAGCCGAAGTCCTTCCACCAGCTGGCAGGAGAGCAGGGAACCAAATGCACACTTGCATGCCACCAGGCTCTACAGACCATTACCCTGGGGAGGAGGGCCCAGCCTCACCAGCACAGTGATGGGGAACAGCAGTGCTGGTGCTTCACCGTGAGCTCAGGACATTCCTGCAGTGGCAGTGCAGCGCGGTGCTGAGATGCTCTGGTGGATGCACTCAGCTCCTTGACCAAACTCGCAGTAGTCTGGTTTAGGATCTGTAGGAAGTAAAGGCCTGTACCCTGAGTAGGCCCTGAACTTCTTTAATTCCAATCTGTTCTGTGAAACCCACACAGGACCAGGTTTCATGGTGTGCTTTGATGTTCATAAGCGTGGAGACCAGAACATTCATGGTGCAATTAACACTTGAATAGCAGGAGGTGCTTCCAAGACTAATTTCTCAAGGAACAAAAGAAGTTGTGGGCACAAGGAGTCATGTGCTTACCTTTTCCCTCTTATGTAATCTGACAAAAAGCCAAATACTTTATTCCATAAGCATGGCAGTCTGGGTGAGCCTTTTTTTGGAGTTCTCCCTGCATCTGGCTGCAAGGCCGTGATCCCCCTTTGAGTTGGCATGCATCTCAAGGATATTCCTCAAGGTTGAGAGGTCCCTTACCAACTGCAGACCTTTGGTAAGTGACCAGCATCATGCATAACTTGTACCACAGGGAATTAACATCTTGCATGGGAAACTGAATTATTATTATATCCTCTGTGCAGTAAGTAATAAGTTGAACCTTGCCATGAACCTTTGTTAAATCTTACCTTTGCAATATTCTACTTCAATAAACTATTCTTGCTATTACATTTGGCAGTGATTCTGCAGACAGTTTAAATCTTGCCCCTGACAGATGCTGGGAGCCGCAAAAGGCCCTGGTGACAGCAAGCCATCAGCTGACTCCTTTGCTGGGTTGAGGGCAGTTGGCTTGTGTTCAGGACCTCACTTCTGCCTCGCCCTCTGTTATACCATTTAAGTGAGCCCTGTCTGCTCCCTGAGTCCCAGGAGCTCTGTATGATGCAAACAGCTTTTGGAGCTCAGAGCCACCTAGAAGTGGTTCCCTGCCAAGGCAGTGCTGGCTGCTGCAGGGTGAGTTCACATTCCCATCTTGCTGCCTGCTGCGTCCGTGCCAGGAGGAAGCAGCCAGGTCCTGCCCTCCACTGGGAGACCAGGAGATGCTGGCACAGAATGGAAGGAGCCTCGACAGGGCTGTTCAGATGTGGAAGGAAGATCACAGCAAATAAAGTGGGAGCAAACACACCCACAAGGCAGACTGGCTCTAGACTTCAGAAATTGCGTGTTCTGAAGGAGAGAGAAGAGAGGCTGGCCTGGATCCAGAGGCTGGGTACATCTGCCGCTCCAGCTGATAAGGGCGCGGGTAAAGCTTGGCGCAGGACACTGCCTGCTGCAATCAGAGTGACCAGTAACCTCTGCTTCCCTTATAAAGGCCTGGAGCTGTCTTTTGCAGCCGGTGGGATGCTTTATGTACAAAATTGGAAGGTTCCTGTCCATGGAAGTGGGCATGACCCAGTGTGGGGCCACGAGATGACAAACCACATAGGGGGCTCTTCCACCTGCATCAGAGACAAATTGAAGGATTTTGGAGGGAAGAGTATTGAGCACTGTGAAATTCATCCTATGCAGACAGCAAAGGGGCCCCTACCTCCCTCCCTCCTTTGTGAGTATGGCTGGGATAAGGCCACTGCAAAGTATAGCTGTGGGTGCAGGAGGGGACTGAGATCTCCCTCTGATGCTGTGAACTGGAAAGAAGCTGCAGAAACTGTCTCCACTTGGCATATCATGATGATTTATTCCTCCCCCTGCCCCCCCCCTCCCCCCCCAGCCTGTGTCACTGAACAGCCCCCTCAGGAGACATCATGGCTGGCAGCTCTGAGCATGCAAACACTGCTCGCCAGGCCTCTGCTCTCAAATCATAAATCAGGTGATTTTAAAATGTGTTTAAAATTAACTATGTCCTATAGAAATGCATGCCCTGGAGAGATCCCTGAAGAAGACCCCCAAAATCAGAGCATAGGGCAGGGACTGTCCAGGCTGTTCTGCCTTTGCTTTTTGCCAAGCGTTTCTCTGTTGTCTCACTGTTTGGCAGAAACCTTGGGCATGCAGTGCTGCTTACAGAGAATGCTCGCAGTGTCCTGTCTGAACATACCTGTCATTCTCGCATACAGCTTCAAGGCTGTATCCACTTCGCAGTGAGCTTTTGCCTCTGATGACATTACAGACCAGCGCCCAACTGTTGTAAATGGGTGCATGCAGCCTCTGAGCCTACCCAGATCATGGTGCATGACATGTTTCCTTAAAAAGTCTTCGTGGCTGACAAATTGAAGCTAAAAAGCCCTTGGAAGTCAGGAGATGAAACAGGGAGTTTCATCTCATGCTTTTTCTTTTCTCAGCTGACAGCCAATAACTGCCCTGCAGCTCTAATGCTGGAGATCATGTGAAAAGTGCTTTGAAGATGTCACTAGGAAGAGACGTTCTCCAGAAGGGACAGCAGGAGCACCACAGATGCTGCTGTCCACAGCAGTGAGTGAGGAGCCATGTGGGCTGGGGAGGGACAGGGATGAAGGAGGAGAGAAAGAAAAGTAAGGCAAAGTTGGGCAAGCCCTAGGAGCTGTTCATCCTTTGCTTCATCTCTTGGTTTAGCAGCTCACCTTGCACCTTGGATGGGCATCTGCCCTTGTGGGATGGTGCACCTGAGTTGATCTGGTGCTGAGGTATCACAGGATGGGTGCCACCAATTCACCAGTCCAACCTACTAATAAAGAATCTGGAGCCATGTCTGCAGAGCAACTTCTTGGCATTACAGCCCCCTCATTTCATATCCTACAGTACATCAGGACTCTGTTTGCAAAATGATACTGATACTTTTCTTGTTCTTTGATGGCCTCATCTATTACTAGGAAACACCTTGGATCAAGATGCTCTGCCAAGTAGGAGGGTGGAAAAAAGCGACAACTTTCAAAGGTATGCCAGCTGCAGAAAGGAATGGTGTTGACCAGAGGAAAGGCTGGAGGAACTTACTGACAGTTTAATTTGGAGCAGGCTGATAAGAGGCAAGATAGCGCCCTTCAGATTTGTAAAGACTGCTGCCAAAGGGAAGACAAGAGGACAGGCTTCAGCCTGCAGGCAGTGAGAGAGCATTCCTGCAAGGCTATTTCATAGGGCTGAGTTATTTTATGTGAACAATCAATCTGATCGAGACAGGTCTACCAATATCAGGAATGCTGCTTTGCGAGGACATCACATTTCTTTTGGGATATGGGATATGCTATTTATCAGAAGGTTTTGTCAGTGCTGGTGTCTGATATAGCAAACCATCCAACTTTTGCAATGCAGGCAAGGTTTCAGCACGTATTTCTGCTAAAAGCCTGAAAAAAAAAAACGCATGGTTACCTATTCAGTTCAGACTTTTACATGGTGTATACCCCGTTTCCAGTTTTGGCAGGCTCAGAAGTGTGCCCCAAAGCGACCCAACCATTACATTAGACTAAGGGACAGTCACCAGCGCCATACAGTAATGAGGCATTTAAAATCTGAAATAAAGTTGATGTTGTATTTTCCGCTTCCTGGAGGGCAGGCAGAAGAAATTGGCATCAGAGTGTTTCTGCACAGCACAGCCTGGTCCTAGCTTCCCACCGGCATCGGGTGGGACTGACTGTCCATGGGGGTGGTGTCTGGCTCACGCTGCTCACAGGACGAAGGCTAGGGCTCACACCCTGCTCTTGAGAACCACTCAGAATCATGCCTCCCAGGCAGGTTCATTTTCTCTGACAAGGAACTTATGCTAGAGATGGTCAACTGCAGAGCTATGACTCAGAACAGCATAGACAACGGCTGTGGACAACTACAGTGGGCAAAAGCAATGGACAATAACTGTGAAGCTCTTTGTTAGGACTGAGAAGAAAGGAGGATCTTGCATTTAAAGCACAATGCCTACATTTGGGAGTAATCATTGTGCTCCCACTTCCCAGAAAGCCTCCGATCCTTCAAGCTGGGGCTGATGATGCCTAGAGCTGTTCAGGATGGGTTCCAAGGAGTGCAGGGTACCAGTGCACCGTCAGGAGTCTGAAACCAAGGCCAAGGCACGGACTGCAAGCTCTTTGAATGTTGCTGCCTGTCCCATCGGATGTCCTCTGCACCTTCAGGCCTCCGGCTCCTGCTGCAACACTGGTGACCCATGGCCGTAGAGGAGCTCCACCTGCGCTCGGGGCAGCATCTACAAGCTCTTGGGTGTGAGATGCAGCTTGTCCACTCAAAGGCAGAGGGGGGAAAGGGCCTCTTTTCCCCCTGGACAGGATCCAAAATTGCTATCTTTCTTAGTGCAGCCAAGCTCCCTCCCCAGCCCCAACCAATGGCAATGTCAACTGAGATTAGGACAAGCTGTTACTAGTGTATAAAAATCCCTGGAGCAGGCTTTGACGCCACTTCCTAGTAATTGTTCAGAGAAGCCTCAAGCAAGCCCTTTTGCTCAGCACCATGGTGCACTGGACAGCCGAGGAGAAGCAGCTCATCACTGGCCTCTGGGGCAAGGTCAATGTGGCCGACTGTGGTGCCGAGGCCCTGGCCAGGTAGGTCCAGCTCCCAGGCATCAGCTCAGCTCACAGGAGGGAGCATTAACAGTGTCTGTGTGTGATCGTCTCCCCCCTTCTCTTCCCAGGCTGCTGATCGTCTACCCCTGGACCCAGAGGTTCTTTGCCTCCTTCGGGAACCTGTCCAGCCCCACCGCCATCAGTGGCAACCCCATGGTCCGTGCCCATGGCAAGAAAGTGCTCACCTCCTTTGGGGAAGCTGTGAAGAACCTGGACAACATCAAGAAGTGTTTTGCTCAGCTGAGCAAACTTCACTGTGACAAGCTGCACGTGGACCCCGAGAACTTCAGGGTGAGCTGCGCTTGGACTCCAGCCTCAGCAGAACAGAGGTTTCTGTCCACTGGAGAGGGCTCTGGGGGTCTGGCAGCCAGTGAGACCCAGAAGCAAATCCCTGGGGCTGCCTGAACCTAGGCACCTGCTGAGGGCAGGGGCGGTGGAGGGAGGAGTGCATAGGTATATTTGAGGATAACAGGCAGGAGTTCTGGGGCTGAGGTATGAGAGAGGAGGGACCCAAGCAGGTGAGGTGGGTGGGCATGAAATGCAGTCAAATATGGGCAGTCTGAGGAGTGAGCAGGGAGGAAGTAACATGAGCTTGGAGCAGCCAGAGACCAGAAGAGAAGAAACTGAGACGGGATTGAAGGGAAGAGAGAAGCCCGGGCACGAGGGAATAGTTACTCCAAGACAAAAAATAAACATATCCATTTCAGCAGAAGGAAAGGAACTGAGCCAAGAAAAAGCAAGGAGAAGGAGGGAAGTGAAAGCAAGGATAAACCCAGCCAGAGCAATGACACTAGCACAGCAGGTGTAGGGAAGGTGTTTGGGGAGCGGGATCCAGCACACTCGGGCATCCTGGTCAGGGCCAGAGATGTGGGCATGGTGCTCTGCATGGGGATGTGATAAATCAGCTCCTTGCTTTGCAATGAATCCTTGATCAGTGCATTCTGACCACAGTCACAGCCCAGGTGGTGTGTCCTGAGTTCTGGGAGGGTGGTGGTGCAGAACCCTGGGCTGACAGCTTCTCCTTCCTCCTCCGCCAGCTCCTGGGTGACATCCTCATCATCGTCCTGGCTTCACACTTCGGCAAGGATTTCACCCCAGCCTGCCAGTCTGCCTGGCAGAAGATGGTCCGTGTGGTGGCCCATGCTCTGGCTCACGAGTACCACTGAGCTTTGTGCAACCATTCGCACCAGGAGAGGCTCCCAGATCATGGGGAAGCATCTTCTGGGGCTGCTGGTCTGTAACTGCCAAATAAACACCAACTGCTTCATCACAAAGGGCGTCTGCTTCTCTGTGGGAATGGGGTGGGGGGACCACGGTGGGGTGCTGGGAACAGGAATGAGGTGCTCACACACATGGGGTACCACAAGCTATGCCTTGTTTCTATGAATTCATGCTAGTGAGACTTGTCTAAGCTGAAGAACCCAGGAAAACATTCAAGACTAGAACAATTAAAGACACTACTAAACATACAGAAAAACTGGTGGTTTATTGAGACATCAGGCAACATCACTGGGTTTCACGTTTTAAGACTTTCACAGATAAAGTGGAACAAATCTTTGCACAAAAATGTGCAATGGGAGAAATGCCAGTGAGATTAGGTCTGTTTGTAGCTTCTTTCACAGAAGGAAGCATATTATTTTTTGGTCCTTGTTTAAATTATTATTGTTCTCAGATTACTAGACTGTAACAGTCACAAATTATATTTTGCCACTATTATGGCAAAAACTATGACAAAAATGTTAATTTCATGTACAGGAAGGACAGAGTACTTGTTTTCAATGGCCCCTATATTTAAGTTTTCACTAGCAAAAGAAAGTTCCCCGAAGTCTCCATGCCATGCAGAGGGTCAAGTCCCTCGTTGGTCTCCTGTCCCCCTTTCATTGTGGGGATGCTGTGAGACTCACAGCATCCCCACAGCACGGCGAGTGGCTCAGGGACACGTCTGTGGTTTTGGTGCAGTGAACTCCTCTGCCTGCGCCCTCCCACCCCTTTATCAGAGAGAAGGCAGAAGGCATGGCTGTGGAGCAGGTTTGCCAAAAACATTGCACTTTTCAGCATGGAGGGCTGGGGGGTGCCTGGGGCAGAGTCCTTTGACCAAGCCCCTTCCAGAGCAAGCATACGGAGCAGAACTGGTGCTGCAGCTAACAGTGGCAGACGTAGCCCATGGCCAACACAAAGGCGCTGCTCCATGGTCACGCAGCCACCCTGGGCCAGCTGGTGTTCCTTTGAGCTGCCAGCTCCAGCTGGATGAAGTCCAGCCCCTGGTCCTGCACCCATCCCAACTCCTCCAGCTCCTGTTCACTGGAAGCAGCCCCAGGGGACCCCGCTGCCTCTCCCAGCACTCACAGGGTCGCCGGTGCCTGCTGCTGCAGATCTGCACTGCCACCAGTACACCCAGTCTTCCCCACCTCGCCCGGGGCCATCTCTGCGAGCCAACATTGTGCAGGCAGTTCCTGGGCACTGTGTTACGGCACTTCCCTTCCACGCTGCCGTACTTGGCCTCTGCTAGAAGGCTCTTTAAGGCAGGAGCCTCTGCAGCCAACTGCCCGCGGTTGCCTTATTGCTACTCTAATGCTAGCAAAATGTTAAACAGCGGATAGAAAAGAACAAGGAGAACCCAAACCTAGCAGGCCCTGCAAGAAGAGGACAAACTTCTTGCACGGAGCTGGTGCCTTCAGAGCCAGGACCCAACAGCCCCAGGTCCTGCTGTTCTGCCTTGCCGTGGCACACACCACTGTGGTTGCAGCATCCGAGGGGCACCGAGCCTGGCACACACCTTCCTCCCAGGGCTTCGGGGGGACTTGCATGGTGCTGTGCTCAGACTTTGTGTGGAGATAAATGCCGCCCTCCCGCAGGGAGCTGCAGTGCTGGAAATCAAAGACGGGGGGCAGGGTGGTGGTGGATCTGGGCACCGTGCCCTGGGGCCCCACCCTGACACCGCGTCCCCTCCCTTGGGGTGCCAGGGATGAGGGGGCCCCTCCCGGGACCCAGCCAATGGAGGGGTGCAGGGGGAAGAGGAGGGGCCCGGTGGAGCGTATAAAAGTGGGGACGGGACAGCCGCTCGCCAGCGTGCGATCCCCGCGGGAGCAAGAGCTGAGTCCTCCTCCGTACCTGCAGCCACACGCTACCCTCCACCTGACGCCATGGTGCACTGGACAGCCGAGGAGAAGCAGCTCATCACCGGCCTCTGGGGCAAGGTCAATGTGGCCGACTGTGGTGCCGAGGCCCTGGCCAGGTAGGTCCAGCTCCTGGGCATCGGCTCGGGTGCACCTGCATGGAGAAACTGCTGCAGTCACAGGAGGGAGCATTAACGGGGTGTGTGTGCTCGTGTCCCCCCTTCTCTTCCCAGGCTGCTGATCGTCTACCCCTGGACCCAGAGGTTCTTTGCCTCCTTCGGGAACCTGTCCAGCCCCACCGCCATCAGTGGCAACCCCATGGTCCGCGCCCATGGCAAGAAAGTGCTCACCTCCTTCGGAGATGCCGTGAAGAACCTGGACAACATCAAGAACACCTTCGCCCAGCTGTCCGAGCTGCACTGCGACAAGCTGCATGTGGACCCCGAGAACTTCAGGGTGAGCCACACTCCTGGCCAGGGCACCCTTCCCCGTGTATCTCCATGGGGAGTTTCTCCCTGTGCCCCCAAGCCATGTCCCCAGTCCCACAGGTGGGGACTCCCCATAGATACGCCAGTGCTGGAGGAAGAGAAGCTGGTGGTTGAGGCGAGGGGCAGAACCAGAAGGATGGGCAGGGAAGAGACCTACATGTAGCTCGGGGAGAAAGGACCAAAGGGGCTGAAGGGGCCATCGGGAGGGTGAAAGCAAGGATGCAAGGGGGCAGGAAAGGCAGTGAGGAGGTGGTCGCAGTGCAGAGTGGGAGGGGGAGCATAAAGTGAAAGCAGTTCTTGGAGCGGGAAGAGGTCTGAGCCAAGGGAAAAGCGAAGGAGCAAGAGTGAAACCTGGCGTGGAGGAGAAAGGAGAGATGAGTGGTGAGAAAGTGACGATGGCTAGATGCCAAAAGCCAAAGAGGAGTGGGACATAGATGGAGAGAGAAGTTTTGTTCCCACATCTCTGCAGATGAGAATCTCCTGGTGGGGTAGGAGACCCAGCATTTATCACTGGGTCTGTTAGGGATCCCCCCATGCCAGTGGCAGCTTGCTCTTGGTGTCAGAGTGCTTTGCTTTTGCCAGCTCCCTGCTGCTCAGCAGACGCTCAGCTGTGCCTCCTGCTCAGGAGGACTCCCAGATGAAGACAAAAGGGAGAAAAAATTAATCAACAGAATTGTTGGAGAATTTTTGGTTACTCATCCCATACCAGTAGCAAAGGGAAGAAATATTGCCTGGGATCAATGGTTGAGATGAAAAGCTTTGGAGTCAGTGGCCCAGACTAAACAGGGGCTGGTACTTTTCGTATGTTGTACATTTTGCGATTTAGACTGAAGAGGATTAATGAGTTTAAGGTATGTCTTAAAAAGGACAACAGTTTGCGGGGAGATTTTTAAGCCTACAAAACACCTGTAGGTTTCCCTGGGGCTGGTGCAAGTGTTGGTGCAGGGATCGGCAGTCTCCTGGGCACTGTTAACCAAGGGTGCTCATGTTCCCACAGCTCCTGGGTGACATCCTCATCATCGTCCTGGCCTCCCACTTCAGCAAGGATTTCACTCCTGACTGCCAGGCTGCCTGGCAGAAGCTGGTCCGCGTGGTGGCCCACGCTCTGGCCCGCAAGTACCACTAAAGTGCTGGCAGCAAAGCTCCCAGAACATCCTCCAGCTCATGTCATGCACCCATGGAAATGCTCTGGAGCCGTCAGCTTGTAACAGCCCAATAAAGCTCATCCTGTGAAGGCCCCTCTGTCTGTGTGTCCCTGGGCGGCTGGAGGGGCTGGGGGCTGGGGACCTGGGCACCCGCAGAATGGGGCTGGGGGCTCCGGCAGGGCAGGGCTTGGGCACTGGGATGTGCTGGTTCCCTTTGCTCTCGGTGGTCTTCTGGGTGGTTGTGTGGGGTCTGCCTCTGGAAATCAAACTTAGAAACCTGTGTACTGGGTGGGCACAGCCCTGCTGGTCTGGGCTTGTCTGCTGGGGAGGTTGCACTGGGGGAGATGTCTGTAGTTTATTGTGAAACTAGGGGGATTTCTCACAAGCCCAGGGGAATGCAGAGGAACCATATTTTTTAGGGAGGATAAACAAAATGAAGACTTTAATTTTTCCCCAGCCCATTTCTGGCATAAAGCCTACCAGAAATGAGCTGACTCATACTGGCCTAGCAGCCAGCTGGGTGGGGACAGGTTTTAGATAAACATTTTGCTATCAAGACCTGTCCAGACCTTGTTTATGCACTTCTTTTTCACCCTATGCTGCCCATTCTGCACTGTGGGTGGGGGCTGAGGGTGGGGAATCCTGCTAATAGTGGATAGTGGTGACTATTAATAATTTTCTGTAAGTGAAAATCAATCAACGCCTTGTATGTGCAAAGCTGTTTGGGTGTTTAAGTGTGCACAGAGCAGGACTCTAGAGTAGAGTTTGTTCTTTGCATGGGAAGCACTGTCCGTCCTGCTGGAACTGAGCAGGGGACAGCAAAAGCATCCGCTAGCTGAAAGGACACGATTGCTTTTTGAAGGGGAAAAAGAGGGCATAACTATATATCCCAGCATGTCTGACACCCTGTCTGCACTGTTCCTGCTTCCCCGCTGCTTCATCCATGTTCGTGGGCATACCCCTCTCCTGCCCCTGACCCAGTGGGTATCAAAGCCCTCGGAGACCCATAAATCCCCTTCTCATGCACACTACTCTGACGAAGGGGCGTGTTGTTGCTGGTGTCAGGGCTTACACTGAGAACATGAGAAGATTTTTGTATTTGGTCAAAAAGTTCTTTCTTCCTTGCAGGGTGTCTGGGGAGGCACAGAGTGTGTGTCTTGTTTGGGTGTCACAAACAAACAAACAAACAAAAAAAACAGACTCTTGTGATTTTTTTCATAGATGTCATGGTAGATTTTCACAGACCTTCATACAAACATGATTCTTCACAGACTTCAGGCAGAAATGACAGTTATTTCAACAAGTTGGTCTCCTCCTGCCTGGCAAACGCGGTGTCTGGGGCTGGACGTGAGCCACCCGGGCCCCAGGCTGGACCCTGCAGGAGAGCAGAGCAGGGCACCTCCTGCCGCTGGGGTCCCCTCCCTGGGGTCCCCATCCCTGCATGCGGCCACACGGCAGCACAGAGTCAGTGCCCACCGGTGCCCCCATCAGACAGATCCCTTAGCACAATCCACGTCCCATGAAAAACAACAGGAAGGTGGCAGATGGTTCTATTTGCCTTGGGATCAGGCTCACAGACCCTGTACTTTCAGCAGAGACTCTGGTTTTGGGGGTTTTGCCCAGAAAGCAAAGCAGGAGAGCCCCCAGTGGAGGGGCATTGCTCCTGGGGAGGGTGCATCACCCCTTGTGCTCAGGGGTGTCACAAGGGAGCGATCCTCATGAAATCCAAACTCCTCAACTGTCAGGAAAATGTGGCACAAGCCAGCCTCATCAGGGCAGGATTTGAAGGCAAAGCCCCTGGCTGGGCATCCCTGAGCTGAGCTTTTGCTGCCTTTTGAGCCCACGGCAGGCCCTTTGGTGGCAAACCTGGTGGTCAGAGAATATTTCACCTGCTCTTTATGGATGAGAACTAAAGCTGAACTCAGCTGAAAACAACAATCCTGTTTGATCTCTGCTCCCTGTACCACCACATAGCACCTGGCTGGTCACCTTAAAGCTGAGGGGAGAGCACGGCGGTGAGTTCTACCAGCTCCAACAGCAAAGCTAAAACGGAAAGGTCGAGTTCTGCTACAGGAGGAGGACAGTGGGGTTAAAGCAGATTTCAGCTGCAAAGCCCCAGCACCCCTTGAGCCCTCGGAGCAGCTCCAGCAGTCTTGGTGGTGTGCAGGGACTGGAGTCCTGCAGTGCAGGCATCCCTGCATCTGTTGGGGGGCTGCTCTGGCACTGGCTGCGTTTTGGCAGGGGCATTCATTGTTTGGCTGATGAAAAACTAGGCAGGACTGGCAAAGGCACAAGGCTCATTCTCCATGAGTCTTGTGCACATGTTTTAAATGGAGATGGACCCTTGCGCAGGGACTTGTGCAGCCCTTTTTTCTGCAAAAGGGCACAGGTTGGGGATGGGAGCCGGTGACCTGACAGCTTTGGGGGGGGAGGGATAAAGCCCTTGAACTGGGGATAACCCGAGGCCCCTTCTCCCTGTGCCACACCCTGGCTGTCCCCTCCTGCTCCCCTCCAGCGCAGACCCCCACCCATCCGCAGCCAATGGCCCCGCAGCGCGGGGCGGGGAGGAGCTGCCGGCAGCGGATAAAAGCCCCCAGGGGTCTGCAGCTCCGCTACAAGGTCCCAAGGTCCGTGTCCTCCTGCAGCCACACGCTACCCTCCGCCTGACACCATGGTGCACTGGACAGCCGAGGAGAAGCAGCTCATCACCGGCATCTGGAGCAAGGTCAACGTGGAGGAATGTGGAGCTGAGGCCCTGGCCAGGTAGGTCCAGCTCCCAGGCATCGGCTCGGGTGCACCTGCATGGAGAAACCGCTGCAGTCACAGGGGGGAATGCTAATGGTGTGTGTGTGTGCGCTCATGTCTCCCCTTCTCTTCCCAGGCTGCTGATTGTCTACCCCTGGACCCAGAGGTTCTTCTCTTCCTTCGGGAACCTGTCCAGCCCCACCGCCATCATTGGTAACCCCAAGGTCCGTGCCCATGGCAGGAAAGTGCTCAGCTCCTTTGGAGAAGCCGTGAAGAACCTGGACAACATCAAGAACACCTACGCCAAGCTGTCTGAGCTGCACTGTGAGAAGCTGCACGTGGACCCCGAGAACTTCAGGGTGAGATGTTTTTGCAGCCTGAGCCCTTCCCTGCATAGTGCTTTGGTTCAAAACTGGGGGGGAATTGCTTCCCACACTGCTGCCTGGGTTGCTTTCTGTGGCTGGTGGAGGCAGAGTCCCTGCGTAGTATCCAAGCAAGACAACACGTGTTGAAGTGTTGGCAAGATAGCAGGTGTCTTTCAGGCTAAATAGTCCCATTTTTTGTGTCAGTGCAGGAATGGAGAGGAGAAAGTATTGAGAGATTGTGAGAAAGGAAGCACTTGACATAAAAGACATAAAAAAGCAAACAAAGAGGAAGGTACAGCATAGGTGGTGGAATCAGAGACGGAGAGAGGCTGAACAGAGTATTTAAGGAAATCAGAGGTCCTATAGCAAGAGAAGCAGCTAATCTGCCCTAAAATAACAGAGCAGATCTCTGGCTTGTCCAGCATGGGCTCCTATTGGGATGGGCACTCTCTCCTCCCCTAACACTTATAAATAAAAATAGATCAATTTATTCATTTACATGTAAATAAATAAAAAAAATACAAGCAGCACTTGGCAGGGTGGGTGTCGGGCCAAACTGCTTTAGCATCCCAAGAATGCAGGAAAACATTTTCAGAGCTTTTTCCCCACCCACCTCCCTTGTTGTTTAAGAATGAAGCAGATGATTTCTTTCAGAATTTTGTACTAGCAGCCGCAGGGAGCAGGCACTGAGCCACACCACGCAGCCCAGAGGCTGTTCAGGGTGGGAAGGGGGATGTGCAGGGGGGCTTCAGCCTTGGGGAGAAATCAGACGAGACCCCTGGGCTGGTGGGGGGATGCTCCATGGCCTGCTGCGACTCAAGCAGCGCTAACCCTGCCTGTTCTCCACTTTCTCCTCCAGCTCCTCGGAGACATCCTAATCATCGTCCTGGCCTCCCACTTCGCCAGGGATTTCACCCCCGCTTGCCAGTTTGCCTGGCAAAAGCTGGTCAGCGTCGTGGCTCACGCGCTGGCCCGCAAGTACCACTGAGCCTGCCGGCACCGGCTGGGGAAGGGCCCCGCCGCACCGCAGCACCTCTGGGTGCCAGCGGGCTGTAACCCCCCAATAAACGCCTCAAATGTCTGCAGTCTGCCTGTCTGCACTGGGAGGGCTGCCAAACGCACGGCTGCCGCGGGGGTGTGCTTCTTGCAGCTCAGGGCTGCTGCGGACGCGTTTCCATAACTCTGGAGTGCACCCTGATGTGCGTCCCTGCCAAGGCACGCGGGGCTGGGAGGGGAAAACCCACACAGCGTGCTGGCAAGGGGCCGTGGCACTGGGAGGGCTGCAGGAATATCTGGGGATTGCAATGAATCCGTGCCTGTTCTCCCAACTCCTGGTTCATGGGAAATGAGGTGAAGCCACACGGAGCCCACAGCTCCCAGCTGAGCCGTGGCTGTTCAGTACCTGCTGTCCCCTTTTTGGGACATTGGTTCTGCCTTGCCTACTCCCCCAGCTGGAATTTTCCTCCTCCCTGCCACCTCCCTGCAGAGCAGATGGTGCACTGTGAGTGGGGAAACCTCTGGACTCAGACTGCTGGGAGGCTCATGTCATCTGGCCCTGCAGGAGACACCGGTCCCCCACGGGGGGATTTGTAATGCCAAGACACAAGGCAGACACTCATCCCCAGGGGCCCCCCATCTCCGTCTCCAGGTGGAGGGAGTTCAGTCCCCACCAGCACCCTGCAAACAAAACCCATCACACTAAGGGTGCCCAGGCTTTGCCTTGCACTCCTTTCCCCATCCACCAGGCGCCCGTGGTGCTTGGAGCTGGACTGTGGGTCAGGCTGGGTGGTTTGCTGTGTGGGACGAGGATGAAAAGGTCAATTTTCATTAGCTATTTTGTTACCCAAAACAGGGGAGGAAAAAAAAAAAAAAAAAAGTGTCCAGGGCTCTGTTTATCTCACTCCTACGTCTTGCCTTAAACCAAGACTAGAAACTCCTTGAATAAAGGGGCTGATACCCAGAGTTGTTCACAGCATCTAACACAGCTGAGTCATGGCTGTGATAGACATTTCTGGAATTAGCAGGGAGGATATGGTTGGTTTGGGTCATTATCTCTCAAAGGCATGACTTATCATCACCTGGATTCAGCAGGCTTCTCCTCTGCACATGACTTGCAGCTTTCTGTGCAAACGATAATATGGGTCCTGGAAATGTTGCTGTGGCAGCACGGGCTGTGCACTGCCGAGGTCTGAGCCCCGAGCTGACCCTGCTTTGAGCAGGCACTGGACCAGAGACCCCCAGAGACCCTCCCCACTTGCATTGTCCTGTGGTTCTGCACTTGGAGTGTGCAGGACGCTTGCTTGCTTTTAGTCACTTCTGGATTTCTTTGAAGGGTTCCATAAAGAAACAAGTTGAAGGTGCCTTTGCAAAAATACTTTGTCCAGATGCTGTAAAGGACAGGATTCCTGAGAAGTGGGTGGAGGATGTAGGTGTTTCTCATCACAGTGTGAAAGATGAGGGTACCTCTTTCCCAAAACTGTGTGGGATGGACAAGACAAGCATCGATGCTGCTGAGTGCTCTGTGGAGGGCAGTCAGGTCATAGTGGGATGGCTGCACGGGGGGTAGATCTGTGGGGGCAGAGGGCCGTCAGTCATCAGCCCCTCCAGGGACATGGCAAAGAGTGCTGCTGACCCCAGGAAGGCAAGGGAGCAGATAAGGAGGAGCTGAGCCATGCAGGGCATAGCTCAATATCCATGAACCTCCTAGGACCGCAGTACCCCTGGCACAGTTGAGAAACACAGACCACAGTCAGTGAGGGTCAGCACGGAGATGTGATGCATGTGCTGGTGGAGGCTTTGGTCTGCTTTTCTAGCATACAGAATAACAACTTCCAATGTCATCAGTGAAGGGAACAGAACAAATCCAAAGGTAACACGCTTCACGCCTGGGAGTCCAGGCCGTCAAAAAGCTATGACCATGAGGCTGGTTGTGTGCACACCTCGTAAGGTGTTCCTGATGTCCTCTCATTTCCTAGGAACTGCGATCTGTGCAGCCTGGATATGGTGCAAGTCTTGTGTTAAAAGTGATGGAAAACCCCTGAATCCCTATGAATTACACCATGCAGCACTGAATTGATGGGAAACTCTTCTCGTCCTCACTAGCAGGTTGATGGATTGTTCTCCTCTATCACAGCAGCTTCTCCCAAACCTGAGACAGCGCTGCAGACCTTTGACGAATGAACACACCATGTTGCTTTGGACAGAAAGTGAGGGAATTTCCACAATGACAGCACAGATTACCAACTGAATAGATTGCATGAGAGTAGTGTTAAAATTGGTTGGAAAAGGGATTAGGAAATAATATTAAACTATATAAATCAGAAAACAGTTCTGAGCAGAGGTTGCAGTCTCTGCTCTTCCTCAGCCATCAGGTGATGTCACAGCTCCTGGAGCTGCCCTCCTGCAGACCCACTGTGAAAAAAGGTCACACAGCCTTGCACATAGCTGGATGGAAGATAAAGCTTCTTATTTATCTCATAATTGATCTCATACTAGATATCATGTGCAGTGTTTGCAGGTGTTAAGGGAAAGAATTAGTCAAATATCCATGCTAGGATAATAGAATCACTGCAATGAAAAATGTGGTGGTGGTGGATTTCATGCTTATGAGAGAAGCATTTGTGTTTTCTCTACAGGGTTATTTTTGCTAACAGCTGTGACATATTGCCTGTCTACTTGAAATAAACTCCTAAAAATTTGTGCTTAAAGATATACGGACCTTATCAAACACCAGAGCCTTTTATGGAATCCTTATTCAAAGTTTGTGTTAGTCTACGGAGCAGGATACCAGAGGACTATCAGGTATAATAATTTTTATCTGTTCTGATCCCCACACTCACCACTATAACAGAAGCAGAAAAAAAAAAAAAAAAATATCTTTCGGCATAAGCCAAAAATACTCTTAAACTGACTCTATGCTGCCCCTGCTGGGGTTATATATATAGTGAGGCAAGATTTTATGCCTCCAGAGGGAATTCTCTGTCAGGAGCATCAGTGTAACAGAGCATTTCAGCAGACAGGTCTCACAGCTGTCAAGATTTGAATAAAATCATATCAAAATTCAGCCATCCCTGTGGCATGTTTGTTGTGTTTTCCCACACAACTTGAAATGAGGATGAATGGTAAAGTACTTGTTCTTATTTTGCAAAAGATGCTTATTGCTTTTGAGTAGTAAATAAAGATGTTGCTCTCTCTAAGCAACAGCACGAAAATACCCGAGCTACCTATTGGCTCTGCGCTCCTGCGGTAGCTGTTTCTGCTAGTTTTGTACACTGTACTTTCTGGCACAGAGGTATTATGGCAGAGAATATCTGTCTGTAAATCAAAGGGGATCATTTTCAGACTGCCCAGCCCCTAGGGGAAGGCTGGAATCGATGGGGCCCCCAGCAAGTGCCGTGGGTGAGGCTGGAGGGAGCAGGTTGGCTTTGTGGCCTGGTTTCCATAGGCCAGGTTGTGCAAGGGCTGGCTGGGAAAAGGACCACAACTTTTTTCCTGTATCACCAGCAAAATCTGATGTTTGAGACATATGATTTGCATATTAAGAGATTTTTGATCTATCCCCCTTGGTAACTTTGGAGAAATTAAGGTTTGAAATTCTAGAATGACTTATCTTGGCTGCTCTGCCTCATCTTTCCTTTTTTTTCACACCCTCTCTTCTCTTCCCACCTCTGTTCAGTGCCCTTCCAGCCCAAATTCTCTTCTGTAAGAGAATTAGACACATGCTCATTTTCCATTCCAGAACTGAACCGACAGGGATAAAGCTTCTGAGATGAAGCAGGAGTTTCTCTTCCATATCCCAAGGATTCCTATGGCCAGAAAGGCTCAGGTTTTCAGTAGCTTGTAAAAAGCAAACACACAGATTTTTGGGTTTTTATTTTTATTTTTTATTTTTAACTTCTCCTCCTTTTGGCAGCCTATTAGCATGTCTCCCTTAACCTTTCTTTGTCCAGGCTACGTAACTGCTGCTGTGCAGAAAGGCCCCCATGCTCCTCCCCACAGAAATGAAGAACTCCTGCACTAGGGACACATTCACTATGCAGTGAAAAACTGCTGGGAAGTTAATGTGATTTTGATGTACCCACACAGTCAAACTTGAGCAGCTGACAGGGAATGGAGAAACACCACCTTTGTCCATACAGCAGAGAAGTGAGAATGAAATGAGGGAAGCCCAGTCCCCAGGAAGTGCAGCCCCATCTCACCACACAGCACATTCCTCTGCTACCTGAGAGCGTGCAGACGGGACAAGAATCTCCTGGATACTGCCCAGCCTCACGGCAGGGCTGTGGAGCACCTCCTTGGATGGAGACTTTTAGCAGATGTGCACTCATACCACATTCTCCATACAGCAGCTGTGCGCTGCCTGGTTGTGTCCCAAACACCCAACCAAACAGCTCTTGCTCCTGCTTTGCCCCAGCCCTGTCCCACAGATTCTTCCAGGGAACAACTTTCTTCCACAGAAGGGAATGCTTAAATTTGGAATAGTTTTATTTGGGATGTTTCTGTTTATTTTTATTTTTAATATTTTTCATTTTACACACATGAAGTTTTCAGTGTTTGACAACACTAGAGAGAAGGAACCGTGAAAGGACTTGTATCTTCTCAAGAAAGAAAGAAGAGTGAGACACCACTTTTGCACTAAAAGGCTTGGCAGGTATGTGTGTGTTTTTCCAAGGGCACGAAAATCTAAAGATGCCCTCTTTTACCCCAAATTCAGTGAAGAAATCTAAGTAGTGTTTCCAGAGAGTCATGCCCCTATCTTACCTTCAGACCTAGTTGACAGGTGCAGAGCAGCAGTTTCACCCTAGAGCCACACCTACACTTGGGGCAAATAAATTACTTTTTCCAATGTTTAAGGTTCTAAAAAATCATCTTAAAAAGGAAGAAAAAATAGCTTTTTTATTATTATTTAGTGTTTTGACCAACATTCCCTAAGCAATTAGGGTTCTTGTGTTTGCTCTTGCAGCATTGATCCCTGTGCTGCTCCTAGGGTGGTAGCAGCCCAAGGTACTAATGGGAGTACCATCACCATCCTGGACGGTTTGCATTTTATGGCCTCAGCCCCTGTAGTAGGTCCCAGGTGACTCTCACGGCTGCTGAGATTTCACATGGGCATTTATAAAAACAGACAGCTTCTTCCGCATGTGCAACACTTGGGCAGGAGCGTGATTCCCTCTCCCTTTGCCTCTTGTGCCTAAGGACTCTGGCCAAGCAGAGGTAAGGGCATCTGAGGCAGCCATGCATTTCCATGTCAGTCTCAGTTCATTATCAATGTTTTAATTTTGTAAGCATCATTTTCCGTTCAGATTTTGTAATCAAGGAAACAAAGCTATCAGGGTTAACTTTGTTTCACAGTTGGCTTGCTTATCTCTCATTGCACTTTCCCGCAGCTGTTTCATGCTCTCCATCCATCCATCAATCCCCTTCAAACCCATCACCTAGCCACCCAGGCAGCTATTGCCAGCACAGCCTTGACTGCCTCTCCATCAGTCCATCCACCCATTCACACACATTTTCATCACCTCTTCCCACCGCACTGTCTCCTCTCTGTTCTCCACTGCTCATGTGCCTCTTGCCGTGTCACAGGGGCACTGCAGGGGTGCAAGTGCAAGACATCCACTGGAAGAGGGAGCAAACATTTCTGCAGAGAGCAGTATCCAGTGATATAATTGCATATTTCAGACAGGACTTGAGGCTCTGAAACCAAATGCTGAAAACTGCTTTTTCATGGATCTTTCACAAAACACAGATTATGTCCCATCTGCTGATGGAGCAATGTCTTCATCCTGTCCCTGAAGCGACTGGTGCTGAGCACGCTTGGAGATGGAGCAATGCAGCAGGTGAAACAGCTTCCCTGCTTCTGGCTTACAGGGAGCCTGGCAGATGGTGCTGCGAGGCACGGTTGAGCAAGGATTACTCTCTGTCGACAGGCTCCACGTTCATCCTGCTGGGCAGGGGCTGAGCATCCACCAGAGCCGGAGCACCCACGCCTCCCCCATGGCACAGCACCAAGCTGCATGGTGGAAATTCATTCGAGTGCGGAGGCATGGCTCATGTGTCTGACCAAGGACAAAAAGAAAAGGAGGGTGGGAGGAGCAGATGAGGGATATTCCTTCCTCAGCCTCAGCATGGAGCAGTCAGGCTGAACAGGGTGAAGCTGGAGGGGCACGGGGGGGAGAAGATGGGATGCCCAGGCTCTGGGGTGGTCTGCACCCCTGCGGGTGAGGACTGGTCCCCAGCACTGAAGTCCCTCCCTGTGCTGGAATGCTAGCTGGTAAGGAAAGCCTTTCTTTTTGCAGTTTTATTAATATTCTCTCAGGCAAGAGCACTTGATGATACACAGAGTGAGAAGCATAACCTTTTTGTTCTTTTTTTTTTTTTTTTTTTTTTTTTCTGGTAGTCTGAAGCACATTTATAGCTTATGAAGATGAGGAACATGTTCAAGTCTGAAAACTAAAATTCAAGTACCTAAATCTATATTTTCATGTTGAAGATGACTAGAGCACCCTGGAAAGCTGTCTGCTAATTGAGCTTATCAAGCTAATTATTTAGCTGGCAAAGTAAAGAGTGGAGGCACAGATGTCTGGAGCTTTGTCTGAGGAGTGGGGCAGTTGGAAATAGACTAATTCCATTTTTCACGGCACATTAATGAATTTAGCCACATGCCCTCCAATTAAACAATGCAGTGTTCCTTGTTTGCACAGGCAGATGGAATGTGAATTCCTTGAGTGCCGAGTTCTGGAAAAGTTTAACTTCTTCCTCACCAGCTGTTGCAGCCCCTGAAAAGAGCAGCAGACAAGACAATCAAATCATCTGCATAGGCTGGAGGAATGTTTAACAACATTTTGTTTTACCTGCAGCTCCAAAAGGTGCAGACCCTGTAGCCTGAGTTTAAGCCCTTTCAGCTCTGCGTTGCTTTTATGAGCTGTGCTTCACAGAGCTCTGCGTTTCCCCGAGGAATCTGTGGGCTGTGGCTTGGAAGCTCTGCGCTGACAGCTCTGCAGCTGAAGAGAGCTCTCTTTGAGGGAGCATTGCTTAATCCTACCCATAACTGCTAGCTGTAAAAACAACATTCCCGCTAAGAATTATAGTTTTTGTATATATTACTAACACACATATCAGCTGAAATACCCGTCACTCTGAGTAGCTTGATGGGCTGTCACTGAGAGATGTAGTAATGACAACAAAGACTAGAATAGTAAATTTTCTCTGAAGCGAAGGGAAATGGTAGCATTCTAAATTCACCAGTGCCTTACCAAAGCTAGACTTAAGGGAGTGACCATGTCCCCTTGGGGTCAGAGCGGGTGACAGATGAATTTTGGTAATTGCTTCTGTTTCTGTACCTCCCAGAGACCAGGGTGAAGGACTCAAAGAAGCACCGAATGTTTTGGGTTGGAAGGGGCCTTACAGCTGTCCCCCCATGGGCAGGGACCCTTCCTGCCTGCCCAGGCTGCCCAAAGCCCCTTCCAGCCTGCACACAGGTGAGCTGTGTGCACCAGGGACTGAGCATGGAGGTATGAAAAGGGCTGGGGGGCCGGGAGAGGCCGCAAGCAGCCTGCTGACACTGTGCAGGGAGCCCCAGAGGGACCTGGTGGAGCTGGAGAGCGGGGCCTGCGTGCCCGGGTAGGATGGCTGTGTGGCCTGGAGACTGGGAGAGGTAGCAGCAATGTCCTGGGAGGGATGCAGCCCTGGTGCAACAAATGGTGTTACTATCTACTGTATAGGTGAGGAGCCCGGGGGAAGCAGGAACAAGGGCTGAGCCAGCATTGCCACATGCTAATCGCTGCTCTGGCACATCTTCAAGGAAGAGAGAAGAAATGAGATCTTCACGACAATCCCCCAGACTGTGTCTGACCAGTGGTTTGTTGTCATTGCTCTGTGAAATCTAAACCTGCTCTACCTTTGAATTGTTTATGGGAAAGAGTCCCGCAGCCCATGCCCAGGGTGAGCATGTCTCCAGGGAACAGCAGCCATGCCCTGGCTTTCCTGCTGGCAGGCATCCCCGGGATGGCTCGCTCCCACCGCTGGGTTTTCATTCCTTTTGGTCTGATGTATCTGATTGCAGTGCTGGGAAATGGCATCATCCTGCTGGTTGTGAGAGCCCATCACAGCCTCCACGAGCCCATGTACTATTTCCTTTCGATGCTGGCCACCACAGACCTGGGCCTGACTCTGTCCACCCTGCCCACTGTGCTGTGTGTCTTTTGGTTCCGTGCCAGAGAGATCAGCTTCCCAGTCTGCCTCGCCCAGATGTTCTTCATCCACGCCTTCTCCTTCATGGAGTCCTCAGTGCTTCTGGCCATGGCCTTTGATCGCTACGTGGCCGTCTGCTTCCCGCTGAGGTACTCCTCCATCCTCACTGGGGCCAGGATTGCAAAGATTGGGCTGGGGATTGTTGGCCGATGCACTCTGACACTGCTTCCGTTAATCTGCCTTCTTACGCGGCTGCCTTTCTGCAGGTCCCATGTGCTTTCTCACCCCTATTGCCTGCACCAGGACATGATACAGCTGGCATGCACAGATGCCACCTTGAACAGCCTGTATGGCTTAACTCTGGTGTCAATGGTGATCCTGGACTCGCTGCTCATCGCCTTCTCCTACACCATGATCATTAGGACTGTGCTGGGCATCACCTCTAGAGAGGAGCAGGCCAGAGCCCTGAACACTTGTGTTGCTCACTTCTGTGCTGTCCTCATCTTCTACATCCCTTTGGCTGGCCTCTCCATTATACACCGGTACGGGAAGAACGCTGCACCCATTAGCCATGCTCTCATGGCCAATGTCTACCTTTTTGTCCCACCCGTGTTGAACCCCATTCTCTACAGCATGAAAAACAAGGCCATTCGCAGGGGCTTCCTCAGGCTCCTGTGTCAAAGAGCGGCCTGGCCTGGCCATGGCTGGAGGCATTAAGAGGGACACTTGCACACATGAAATGCCCAGAAAAAGTGCCAGGTCAGACATAAGCAGGAGTTTAAGTTTATTGGGAAGAGCACCTTGCAAATAATGCTGACAGCTGAATGCTGAATGCATCCACAGCAGGAATTCAGCTAGGAAGTGGGTGGACTGCTTGGTGACCAAGGTGGGCTTCATAGCAGCAGGTGGCTAAGAAACTCTTGATTAGTTTGAAATTGGTATGGAGGAGAGATTACACCAAATAAATATCAGTGAATTATCTGTAACTCCCAGGACCAGGTGTTTCTCACATGAATCTGGAAGGAACTTGGATGTGAAACTGCAGAGCTGCTGGGCAGGGTGCATGACTATTTCAAATGCCCATGATGCTGGAGGATGGGCAATCATCCCTTTTACTCTCCCTGCAACAAGGGGCTTCACTGGGTCCCTGAGACCTACTGCCATGGGGAAAATTTCTGTTCTTGGCTGTGATAAAGAATAAGGTCATTGAGCATACTGGTAAACACATCTGGGTAAAACTCTTGCACAGTCAGCCAGGCTACTACAATGGGAAATCCTGCCACTCACTGCATCCAGGCCCCAGCTGGAGGGATCTCGTAGACATAACGCACCTGGATGTCCCAAAAACTTTGACTAAAGAAAATTGCTTTGTAAGGGAAGTGGAAGAAACCTTCTTCTATGGGAAGTTGATTAAATTAAAGGTTCATTATTTTCAGCCCAGAGAAAAGTCAGCAGTGGCCTACCCAAAGGATGTCTCCTAGGGCTCATTTTACTCTACATTTTCATCATCCTGGACAAAGGAGTGCACAGTGAATGCTCAAAGCTTGCAAAAGGCACAAGGTCAGCCACTGTACTGATGCAGTCTTCTGTATATTTATAATATTGTTTAGACTTCATTGCAATAAATTTGGGGCTCCATGTAGGTGTGTTTCCTCTTACTGTAACAAGCTTTTGAGCGTACCACAGCCCCAGCACAGTGGGAGACTTGGTATCACCTCTGTGTGGTAAGCTATATTTCTCTGGTCAGCCACAAGAGATGAGGAATCCATGTGAACTTGTTAAACCCAATGCTCTACCCTCCCCCAACCAAGGAGGGGGGCTCAGCCTGTGGAAGGGGGCTTTTTGCTGTTAGGGTCACAGCAAAACCTCAGTGGGTAACCTGTAAAGCACTGATGGCCACTCAGTTCTCAGTCCGACTTGGAATACATAGAGTATGTTTTGTTATTTTCCTGTGATTTTCATGTCCCCATTTATGCTTCAGTAAATACCAGTGTTCCTGTATTGTTCTCAGTAATGACAGCTTTATGGAAGGGAAAAAAAGAAGCCAGGAGTTTCCAGCCCCAGTGAGGAAGCATCCTGCTTTTGGTGATGGGCCCTATGCACAGCAGGACTGCAACCAGCACTGCCACTGGCATTCTGTTGGGTCCTAAACACACGGCACTGCTTTACCTTCACACTCTCTAACCATACACCACAGCAATCCCATTCAGATCAATGGAAATCAAGGCAGAGGGAGGTACGGGGAGCAGGCAGGATCTTCTGGGGTGAAACCCACCCCGGCTATCTGCCTTAGGGTGATCTGAGTTACTGACCAGGCTTGTTTTGATTAGTTTCCCTCCTGTGTAACAATTTGAGGAGACTCGTAGGAGCTGGCTCTCCTGTTGCAGTAATGCAGATGGGATGGTGCAGCGGCAGTGCCGTGGTCCCATACTTTTTGCGTCTAATTCTGCTCCCATTACAATGTGATGGTGCCGTGATGGTACCCAGTGCTGCAGCAGTGATATTGCACAGGTGCCATTTCCCCTGGCTGCCAGGGATCTGCACTGAGGCACTGGTTGGTTGGTCCAGGCAGAGCAGGTGAAGCATCCCGGCCACTGCATCTACAACACCCCAGTGTGGGCTGGGTATGGGGAAGGGAAATGTCTGTTGACTTCCAGCTCCAGCAGCACGAGTCACAGCTGTTGGACATGTCCTGTCCCTGCTGGAAGAATCACCTGGCTGGAGCTGAGGGCTTGGCCATACACCCAAGTCCTTAGATCTTCACAGCCCCATCCTAGCAGGTCTGGCCACAGGTGTAAAAATCTTGGATAAACCACTATTGCACACATGTAGATCTATTCTCTAGTGCATGCAGAGATGGCTGAGCACACCTGGGAAGCATTAGAAGTTACCCGCATGTGCTTCAGGACGGCTGCAGCTGACCCAGTATCATAGAGAACATGAGAAACCCTCACCCCACACCTCCCTTGCTACGTCCTGCTTGTCTAAAGGGAAGTCCCATTAGCTTAGGATCCTCAGGCAGTCACAGGTCCTGCATCGTCAACCAGGAATGGGATAAATGTATAGGAGGCTGTAGATACAGCAAGACTCCTCTATGCAGCAAGGAGAGTGGTGGGGGCCTGCAAACAGGGTGTACCTCCCCTGCTACATAAAGAGTTAAAAGGTTCACGATTCTCAGTGAACAGGAGACAGGATGGATGTGGTGGTTTTACCATGCTAGGCAGCTGAGCTCCACCACAACCGCTCTCTCACTCCCCCTCCTCAGAAGCGGAGGGGAAGAAGAAAAGGAAAGAAACAACTCCCGGGTTGAGATAAGGATACTTTAATTAAAGGTCAAATAATTATATGGGGAAAAATATTATTAATTTAATAATTAAAGGGAAAAAAGGGAAATGGGAAAAGGGGAAAAAAAAATAAGCAAGGGAGATGTGGAATTGCAGAGGAAAGAAATTCCTCTCTCCTTCCCCCCACCAAGCAATGCCTGACCACGTCCTTGCAGCAGGGCCTCAGCGCACGCAGCCGCTGCTCGGGAGGACAGATGTTTTCACAACAAGAGCTCCCCCCTCCCCTCTTCTTCCTTTTCCCACCTTTTATTGCTGAGTGTGACACCAGACGGCATGGAATATCCCTTTGGTGGTTTAGGCCAGCCGCCTGATGATGTCCCCTCCCCAGCTCTTGCCCACCCCCAGCCTGCTGGCTCTGGGGGTTGGAGGAGTCCTGGTGCGGTGCCAGCACTGCTCAGCAGCAGGCACAACACCGGTGTGATACCAGGGCTGTGCTAGCTACACGTGCAGAGCACAGCAATGCATGGGCTGCTGCAGGGAACAGAGCTCCAGCCCAGCCAGGCCCAGCACAATGGAGTAGACAGTACCTAAACTATTATTCACCAGGTGTTCTAACATGTGCAAAACCTTGTGTCTTCTCTGTATGACATCAGTGCCTTCTTGTAGTGAGAAATTTGTGTATATCTCCAAGAAACAGTTTAGTTTTTACACTGTAAATAATGTGATCTGGCACAGGGAGAACAAGGAGGAAGATAATGGCCATGAAGACATGAACCAGAGTAGAGGCATTTTTCCCAAACCTGTACACAACAGACAAGCAAATCATCAGGATATAATAAATCAAAACAGCACAGATACGAGAGACATAGGTGTTCAGGGCCTTGACATTCTCTTCCTTTGATGCAATACTCACTGTATTGTTAATGATCATGATGTGGGACAGCATGATAGACAGCAAGTCTAGCTCACAAGTGGCCAGGAGGACAAATAAACCATACATGCTACTCACCTTGACATCTTCATAGGACAGCTGAGTGAAGTTGGATGCATACAGAATCACACGACCGTTAATGCTGGAAAAGCCCTCCAATATCATCTGGTCCAACCACCCCCCTACCACTGATATCACCCAGTAAGCCATGTCCCTAAGCACCACATCCAACCTTTCCTTAAACACCCCCAGGGAGGGTGATGACCACTTCCCTGGGCAACCTGTTCCAATGCCTGACCGCTCTGTGAGAAAAAAATGTCTCCTCATTTCCAACCTGAACTTCCCCTGGAACACCTTGAGTGATCCAGCACTTGGGACCAGGAGGACAGAGGGCAGTAAGCACCATTCATCTTTTCTTTCTTTCTTTCTTTCTTTCTTTCTTTCTTTCTTTCTTT